>SWBH01000522.1:0-11251 GCA_024195465.1 Aureobasidium sp. EXF-8845 | reverse complement strand
ACATTACAGACACTGCACGGTTACTAGGAGTCATTGATTCGTGAGGTTATATGCTGTTGTACTTTGTCATGGCGCAACTTAGCAGACGGCGTGGGTTTTGCCGGTCTTGCCTTGCAGAGAGTGCTTCTCGTCAGTGAAGTGTTGGTTCATCTTCTTGTGACGACCAGTGGCAGTGCCGTGCTTCTTGATTTGCTCCTTGTGTTCCTGGATCTTCTGCTCGTCCATCTTGCCCAGAGTCTCCATAGCCAATTTGATATCACTTATCAGACTATCACAGCGGGCCCGCGAGAAGTCCTCGCGAACAACAACACGCATCATTCTCAGACCCTCAGAGTGAGGAGCCATCGTGTACGCGGGGACAACCCAGCCGCGCTGGCGGAGTTGATGGGCAATGGCGAACTCGTCGAACTTGTGGCCATCTTCGGGATTGAGACGGAAAGCAACCAGAGGAAGACCGTTGCCACGAGTTTGAGACATGAGGAGGAAGCCCATCTTTTGAACAGAGGCAGCCAGGTAGTCTGCAGTTCTGGTCAAGTTAAACATGATGGCGCGGTATCCGTGCTTGCCCAGACGGATCAGCTGGTAGTACTGGCCTAGAACTTGGGAAGCTCCACGGGAGAAGTTGAGGGTGAGGGAAGCCTGATCAGCACCGAGGTAGTTGATGTTGAAGATCAGCTCGGTAGGCAGGTACTTGGGATCACGCCAGATACACCAACCAACACCGGGGTAGACGAGACCGTACTTGTGGCCAGAGACGTTGATGGAGACGACCTTCTCGAGACGGAAGTCCCAAACGAGATCGGGGTTGACGAAAGGTGCAACGAAACCACCGGATGCGGCGTCGACTATTATATGTGAGCATACATCAAAGCTGGAAGGACAAGCATAACATACCATGGATGGGAATGTCAAGGTTGCGCTCAACCAAAAGGTCGTTGATGGCCTTTGTGTCCTCGTACTCGCCGGTGTAGGTCGTGCCGAGAATGGAGCAGATACCAATGGTGTTCTCGTCGATAAGATCAACAGCCTCCTTAGGGTCGATCACGTAGCGGTCTTTTGTGCAGTAGACATACTTCTCCTCAACGTCAAAGTAACGAGCAGCCTTCTCCCAGCAGACCTGGACAGCCGAGTTCATGATGATGTTGGGACGAGAGTAGTCCTTGCCTTCTGCCTTGCGCTTGTTGACCCATGTCTTCTTCATTGCCAATGTGGCAAGCATGATGGCCTCGGACGAGCCGACGGTCGAAGTGCCCATGGCGTTGGTGTCATCGTCGTGAGTGGGAATGTTGAACAGACGGGCGATCATGTTGACACAGCGGTTCTGGATATCTGCAGTAACGGGATACTTGGGGTCATGTCAGGAGAGGTTTCAACTGCGTTCGAGTGATGATTGAAATACCTCCTCGTAGTCGATGAAGTTTTTGGCAAAGGCATCCATCATGAGCTTCTCAACTTCGGGCTCCATGTAAGTTGTGACGAACGAGGCAAGGCTGAAGTCTTGTTAGCAGGTGCGGTAAACAGTGGCTGGGTGCAAGCGTACTTGAGGGTAGGGTTGCCGTCGAGGGTTAGGTCGTCCTTGATCATTCTGTAGGCAATGGCAGCGGGCATCTCCTTCTCGGGCATCTCGTGTCTGGGGAGATCTTGTTCTGCAAAACGACTGCCGTAGATACTGGTCTCAAAGTCATCAGGCTGGCTGCCCTCGGGACCCAGCTTAGACATGTCAATGCCACTGGAAGCATCATCCTTGCCCTTCTGCACCTCCGAATCATTTGTGACTTGTCCTAGATGAACCATGATGTATGATGTATTCTTGTTCAGGAGTAAGAATGAGGAGAACAGGAGGGACAAGCACAGGGGAGATCTGCAGTATATAAACAAGAAGAAAAGAGCTGGAAAGCGGCACGGATCGGCTGCCAGCAACAATCGATCGTCACTATGAACTCAACCAAGCTTTCCGCCAAGCTGAGCTTGAAGGTGACGTACACCGCGGGGTAGCTCTTGTTTACCGCCTTTGTATTTCCTGTTTGTTCCCGTCTTGCAGCTTCGAGGAACCACTCAGCTTCTCTCCTCCTGCCTTGTGGTCTTGACAGCAATGTCTGCTATAGGCTATGTATTGACTTGAGACAAGTGACGGGCGTTTTGTTGCCGGGCTAGCCTTCGAACCGCTGGTGAATTCTGCCAAAACGTCATTGAAACTTTCACATGCCGCGTTGAAACGCGTCTCCTGCCCAAGTCTTGTTCCACGCTATCGATGATCCTCCGCGTTCAGGTATCGAATAAATGAAGTGCATAACGAGATGTCGACCTTTGACGGCATCGTCAGGGAGTTTCCCCTTATCCGCATAGACAACTTCACAAACTATCCGGACGTGGAGCCTCCGCTCGCCTGTTTCCTCAGCCATGTCCACAGTGATCATCTCAAAGGACTCGAGTCGTTCAAGTCGACCTTTGTCTACTGCACTGCTCAAACACGCGAACTACTGCTTCGGCTGGAAAAGTATCCCCATCGCATGAACTTTGCTAGGGGTATTCTGGAGTCGAGGAAGCAGACTTATCGTCGCCTCAAAAATCACATCAAACCAATACCTCTCGAAACACCAACAGAGATTGAACTAGCTCCTGGACAGTCCATTCGTGTAACCCTTTTCGATGCGAATCATTGCCTTGGATCGTGTATGTTCTTCATAGAGGGTGATGGGAAAGCGATTCTTTACACTGGTGATCTCCGATCAGAAACATGGTGGGTCAACACTCTCATACGCAATCCTGTTCTTCTGCCATACGCCAAAGGTACTCAGCAGCTCGACAACATATACCTCGACACCACCTTCAGCTCTAGTGATGCTTTGGAGTACGAAATGCCTTCCAAGGCCGAGGGATTGAGCGAGCTGATCACCAAAGCATCCCAATATCCTCCTGAAACTATCTTCTATCTTAACACGTGGACTTTTGGCTACGAAGAGGCTTGGGTCGCTCTTGCGGCTGCTTTGAGAACTCGAGTGCACCTTGATGACTATCGCTGGCGTTTGTACTCATCACAGAGAGACCAGCCAACCTGCAACGGAACTCAGACTGCACCTCTAGTGGGCTACAAGCTCGGCAATCATGAGCATCCTGGATGTTTGACAAATTCCTTGGAAGGTGCACGGATTCACAGCTGTGAAAAGGGTACTCGCTGTGATGTATTTCAGAATCGTAAGTCATCTACACTCTGATGCATATCAGTTCTCACAGCGTTGCGCAGCGGATGTGGTCTGGATCACGCCTATCATAGCTCGACACAAAGGAGTTGAGATTGCAGAGATAGGAGCCGGTGGAGGTCAGGGCGACTTGAACCAAACACACACTCTCGAACTATATGATCAAGGCAGTGTTCAGCAACTGCTGCTCATCTGCAACAGAGCGCTCCAAGCACAGCCTGAACTTAAAGAACCAATGAAAGAGTGGTTCGCGACATTGACCAAAAGCGGTAAAGAATCAATTGACCTTGATCTTGCAATTCTACGCGACGAAGTCGACATCACAAGTCAAGAGGGCAGACCTGATGATGAATTCGACATGGACAATCTACCTATTGACAGATTGATCCCTGCGCTCACGAGATTGATCACTGGCAAGTCCGATCAAGAGGCAGAGGATCGTGTCAAACAGCAACGACAGATTGTGAGTTCAGCCCATGATCAGCTACGATTGTGCTGACATTACCAGACATTTCCATTCTCTCGTCATTCATCTTATCTAGAGCTCCGCGAACTTGTGCAAGCATTCAGACCAAGAGATATATACCCTTGCACTATTGACCGGTACACTTATTCAGTCGATGTATCGATGGAGATGCTGTTCGGGGACCTCTGCTCGGCCAATATCTTCCAGGCAGACAAAGACCTCCATGCAGAGCTGGGCATCAAGGACCCAGAAGCGGAGGAATCTCAAAGGAGTACACCATCACCTTCGAGAGATAGATCAAAATTCCCAACACCACGGCCTGAGGAATCAGTCCTCGTTCATACCCAGACAGGGTTCCCTCGGCTAGAAACAGGCAACGCACCTGTGGGTCGCAGCTCATCAACAATCAGGCTCGAAACGCCAAACAAACGTGCAAAGACATCAAAGTCTGGACATAGGAGCACACCAAGTAGTACTAAAAGCGAGAAGGATGCTCGTAAGGAAGCAATGTATCATGCGGCTCTGAGCCAGAAATGGGAGAAGGGATTCTTCACCAGTGTTGATGGATATCACAATCAGGAGCCAGAGACGGAGCTGTGACGATACATCCTTCTTCAAGACTACATAATCAGCAGTAGCTAGAGCAGCTACAAGAATTAGTTGATCAATCGTTCACATACTCAATAAGTGAAGTTTGTTGACGCAAGAGTGATGGTGCTTGTTGCTGACAACGTGGAGCCGAAGCCGAGAAACCTTGGAGCTGCTGCATGTGATTGTCGCACTTTTGTCAACAAAGACATAACCCACCAACACACAAGACTCGACCACCTTGCGCACACATCCCAACACATATCACACCATGCCCGAAGCACTCGCGACAACGAAACGCAAGTTTCATAAACTCCTCGACAGCCGCTTCGGCTCACCCTCTGCGCCAGCAACAGCCACACCTCCCAGACCCGTCTCACAAGGCACAATCCACGAACCAGCCACCAAGCGCATCCGATCAAGCGGCGACAAAACCTCCCCAGCTACTAGCCTACGCACCAAAGCAACGCCAAAGTCCTCAATCAACCCAGTCAGAGGAGAAAGCAATTTTGCGCCATGGTCGCACGATGCGTTCATCAAGCGCTTACGCAGTTTCGGGCCTGTGACGAGTTGGCATCCTAAACCTGATGCTGTGAATGAAGTTGAATGGGCGAAGAGGGGGTGGTGGTGTGTGGATACGAATACTGTTGGTTGTAAGGGAGGGTGTTCACAGAGGTTGCTGGTCAAGGTCGAGCCTATTGTTAAAAGACGGCGCGTGCAGACTGAGGGAGAAGATCAAGAGGTGGAAGATGATGATGATGAGGATGAAGAGCATAATCAGCAACAGTTGGAACAAGCATTGGTGGAGAAATACAGAGAGTTGATTATTGAGGGACATTCGGAAGACTGTCTGTGGAGAAAGGCAGGGTGCAAGGATGATATATACCGGTTGCCCATTGTCAAGTCGACGGTCTGGCAACCGGAATTGCGCACACGCTATCAGTCTCTCCTTGCGATAGCGCCATCACTCGCAAGCCTGACTCTACAACCCACCGGTCTCACGCCCTCTCCTACAAAGATTCTCGCAAACATCTCGACAACCATACTCGAACCCCCAGAGGACGACAAAACGAACGACAACACAGACATCACAGAGGAAACCAAGCAAAAAGCACTTCAAGTAGCCATCAGCGGCTGGCAAGGCTCCACAGAATCAAGCACACAACTTCTAACCTGCTCAGCCTGTTTTCAGCGAATAGGTCTCTGGATGTATCAACCCGACTACAAGCCCCACAGATTCAGCGATGACAAGGACGAAGACGGGCAACAAGACCGTTCTCTACATCTGATTCAATTACATCGCGAACACTGTCCTTGGCGTAATCCAACTACTCAAGCAGCTACAGGGAATTATGCTGGTAGATCTGCTTACGAGATTTTGCTGGATGTGTTGGAGAGGTATATTGATGAGCAGAGACGTAGGTCTAGAGGTACTATTCAAGGTCCTGTTGCAGATGGTGAGGTGGAGAGTGATGCAGGTGCGGTGGATGATGGGGACGAGAGTCTGGCTTTGGAGACTCTACCATCGATGCCGGAATTGAGCAGAGCAGACACAGAAAAACACGACAAGGAGAGATTGTCAAAGTTGAGACGGCTGAAGACTGTGCTGGGCTTCAAGAAGAGAGCACCTCCTGCTGCCTGATAGATGATTTTGGAAATAGACCAGCCGAGTGAAGTTACTATGAAACATCACGATATATGACCAAGTCTCGAGCTTTGTGTATCACCCTGACCTTGAACGATGGGTGTGCAAAGAGTTGCGAATCAGGCACCAATTTAGCGTTCCTCGTCTTGTGTGATCGGATTGTGGTATCTACTGAATTTTGGTTCATTTGGATTATACATGATCTGAACTGCTCGGCTAACTAATGGGTGGTTCTACTATCACCGCAGTCACGATGACGAGTCGGTGATAGGCAATCGGTATCGCCGGCCGACTCAGGTCGCGTGTGTGTCATAGGCTTCATCTTTCTCGAGATCTCATTGACTCTCTGTTCCACTCCCGTCACACTCTATACAGTGTCTTGACAAGACAATGGCCACCGGACGAGGTAGCATCACGGTGCTTCCACCATCACCACTTGACGACGACGAACAACGACCTCTACTAGACGCCACACACCCAGACCATGGCACAATCGACCCACGCATCGAAGGAGATGAAGATGGCGACACCGACGTGCCCGACGAGCCCACGTCCGCGAAAGTCATAGTGATCATGCTATGTCTATGGACCGGTTCCTTCTGGGCTGCCATGGGTGGGTTATCTTCCTTCCACCTTCCAGCTCCTCTGCTAACTCTTGTTGCCTATAGATTCAACAGTCGTAGCCACTCTAGCCTCCCCCATCAGTCGAAACTTCCACTCCTCAACCCTACTCTCTTGGATTGCAACAGGCTACCTAATCGCCAACGCAGCAATTCAACCTCTTTCGGGAAAAATGTCAGACATCTATGGCAGAAAAGCAGGGATAGTGTTTGCATCCACCTTCTTCGCTATAGGAACTTTGATTTGTGGGTTAGCTACTTCAGCTCCCATGATGATTGTAGGTCGTGTGGTTGCTGGTACTGGAGGCGGCTGCCTCAACACTATTTCCACCTTTATTGCTAGTGACTTGATTCCATTGCGTAAGAGAGGGTTGTGGCAGGGTTTTGCGAATTTGATATATGGGACTGGTATGGGCCTTGGAGGTATTTTTGGTGGGTTGATGAATGATCACCTGAATTGGAGATGGGCGTTCTACGTTCAGGTGCCGTTTATCGTCATTGCCGGACTTCTAGGCTGGTTCTTTGTGGATATCCCTGTCAAGGAGGGAAATGCGATTGAGAGGATCAAGAGAGTGGATTTCCTCGGTGCGATTACACTGTGTACAGCACTGGTTCTACTTCTACTCGGTCTCAACAGTGGAGGCAACATCGTTCCCTGGAATCACCCTCTGGTCTACATCAGTCTCCCTCTCTCCGGACTCGCACTGGCAACATTCATCTACATCGAAGCCAAAGTCGCCAAAGAACCCGTCATACCTGTCCACCTACTGCTCCACCGAACCGTAGCTTCCGCATGTCTAACAAACTGGTTTCTCACAATGGCCGTGTACGCACTCTTCTACTACGTACCCATTTACTTCCAAATCGTCCAGGGACTCTCTGCTACGGCGGCTGGAACGCGATTGGTGCCTCAATCTATCGGAACAGCGTTTGGATCTCTCGGTGCTGGAATTTTGATGCGTGCGACGGGGAAATATTACTGGTTGTCTACTTTTGCATTGACTGTGTATATTGCAGCTGCGGTACTTATTGCTGTTACGTTCACCGCAGGGGTTAATGGTGTGTTGCCGTTTATCTGGCTATTTGTGTCTGGAACGGCGTATGGAGCTATGCTTACCGTAACACTTCTCGCGCTTCTTTCCGCCGTTGGTCACGAACATCAGGCAGTCATTACATCCGCCTCTTACGCTTTCCGCAGCACTGGTTTTACCATAGGCATCACCATCGCCTCTGCAGTATTCCAGAATAAACTTTCCGCAGGCCTACATGCGAGATTTGGACATCTCCCTGACGCCGAGGAAACGATAAAGAGGATTAGAGATGATGTTGGTGATATTTCTTTCCTGCCGCACGGATGGGAGAAGGGTGTCAAGGAGACTTATATCGAGAGTTTGGGGGGTGTGTGGGTTGTTGTTGTTGTACTTGCGGGAATGGCGGGTGTGGTTGGGTTGTTTATGAAGGAGCATACTTTGCATAATAAGTTGAGTAGGAAGTAGAGGAAAGAGGCTGAAAAGGGAGGAGGGCGGAAGAGGAAACGGATATGTATTTGTCTTCCTGCTAGATATATATCATAGACCTAGAGGATTAGACCACACGACAACGGAATATCGGGACTCAAGTCATATTGCGAACCCGCTGCTCTCAGTCTCCTGTCTCGGATCACTGCAAACCACATTACGCGATGCTTTCGATTGAACCCTCCCCTCATCTTCAATTGTGGTGTCTGTTCATTCGGTTGGAAAAAGTTCAGATTGTTGAGTTCTGCTCCTTCTCAGAACCCTTGATTCGATTTACTTGAGCTTCCACTCTTCTGATCAAGCATCTTGGACGTGAGATTGTGATTCTTGATCTTGTTATGCAATAAGAGTTGGTTCTTATGCTTGAGATGTTCATGTTATACGCATCTTCTCCATGCCTGTACTTGTTGGTCTTGAGATTCCGAGGGTTCCGAGGCAATTTGCCGCCTTTGGAGATTTCTCTCCTTGAGCATTTGATGTTTCCCTTCAATTCATCCTCTTATATCTTAGGCTTGTTTTTGGTCTATCGTGTTGTTTTTCCATCGAATATGTCTTTTCCCTCCCACGATGCGTAAAGGTCTTCCCCATAACAAACAATATTTTATGGCTACAAGATCCTAGGTTCTGTATCATTTTTGCTAGAAACAGCACTGGGTATATCATAAATGACCAAAGGATATAGACAGACTGGGTTCAGAACATGAGAGAGCACGTACTTAGAGCATTCATTGCAGACACTTTTGATGACGAAAGAATGAGCCTCTTGCAGGACGAGCCAATCCATGAGAGCAAGGGGTAATGGTAGACTCAATGGAGACATTCGGTCAAACAAGTTCGGAGACAATGGTCACCCTCGTATATCCTGGTGATCGCCAGAAGAAAGAATTGAACAATGTGGGAAGAAAACATATGTGATTATAGGATTGCCTGTTCGGCATATATTGACTTGAGAATAAGAGACACGAGATTAACACTCCATAGCCAAAACCACTCCATATATACAAACAACACCCAAAACACCTTATTCCTGAACCTCAACCCCCTCTACTCAAATTCCGAATCCAACTCAAAAGTGATACAGGCATCAAACTTGGTCCCGGCATAAACAGCCGAGAACGGATAATCCGCATCTCCTGTATCAACAAGTTTAGGATAATAAGGGCTCTTTGCACTCAAATCTCCTTGCACAGCAAGACAATTCTTATACATGGTCTTCTTATTACTCTTGACCTTCAGCTTTTGGAACATGAAGCTTTGGGTAGTGGATGTAGAAGTGGAGCAAGAACATGCAGAAAGGGTGAAGGGAGAGTTCTTATAGCGAGGGGATTTTGTGGATGTGGCGGTGCCGAGGGTGAGGCAGTAGCCGGTGTCGACGTGGTAGAGGAATGAGCCGGTGGTGTCGTAGATAAATTCGTCGCCGAAGGAGCCGAGAGAGGTCCAGAAGAGGGGGTCGGAGTCGAAGGTGATGGGAGTTGGGTAGCCGAGGGCGTAGCCGCCGAGGTAGAGTTGGCCTTGGGAGCCGGAGGTCTTGGGGCAGCCAGGGGTGGTGGTTGGGGTGGAGGACTCACTGGTGGTGCTTGATGCGCTTCCACTGCTGATGGTGATGGTGATTGTGGAGACGACGGAAGAGATTTGTGTCACGCTTTGAGTGGAGCCGGCAGTGACGACTGATCCTGATGCAGTTGCGGTTTTGGTGATAGTAACAGTACCGGTGGCAATCTGCGAGCAAGCAGAAGAGATCTTTGCAGAGGGCCAGTGAAGAATGGAGGAAGGTGTAGGGACGGCATCACGCTTGGCAAGAGCAACAGCAGATGCTGCAGGATCAGCTGCGGCAGGAGTAATGACGGCACCAGAAGTAGAAGCGGCATTAACAGTCAAGGTGCTGGTCGTGTAATCGATCAAAGTCTCGTTACCAATGACAGTGATGAAAGGCAGCTCAACAGTGGTGGTAATGATGTTTGCTGCTTGACGCTTCTTGTTCTCAGGAGTTCCAGTAACCTCAACAGTCTCGGTAGAGTAGATTGATGTGACGATGACATCCTTAGTGACTGTGGCAAATACAGTGGTTGCACCAGGAGTAATGGTAGTCTTGACAGTCTCGGTAGGAGCGACGTAGCCGAGATAGCTTGTGCAGAATTCAGCTCCAGTGGAGTTCAGGTATGAGATATCACCAGGAAGAGCTGCACACAGTTGCGGGTAGCCAGCCTTGACGGCAGTGTTGTTGGTCAAAGCGATCGAGTTCGAAACCTGGTAAGAATCGGTGTCGGTCGAGTAGCCGAAATTGTCGGCATACTTCGAATCAGTGGCCTCGGTGTAAAGAGCACAGACGACGGTCTTAGGGATACCGTTCTGCGACAGAATGTACATGTTTGCATAAACACAAGTCTTGTAGTTGCAGTCATCGGTAGCCTGAGACTTGTCCCATGCGGTCTGCTTGTCACAAGCAGCAGAGCAGAGAGCAGGGTCGTAAGAGCTGAGGTAGACAGGTTGGATGAATCTCCATTGACCCACACTGTCGTAGATAGGTGCGTTGACGGCACCGGGGAGAGTGACCAAAGAGTAGCCAGCGGGAGTCTTGGGAGCGGCAGCCTTGTTGTAACCGTTGCTTCCAGTAACCAGAACGTGGAAAGTACCGCGCCATTGTCCTTTGTTGGTGGCAGTGGTGTTGGTTTGAGGCATACTGTAGAGAGAGCATTTAACCACGTCTACAGGGTTGTTGTTGCTATCGGGATCCTTCTCGTAGTAAATGTTGGCGAATTGACACGAGCTGATCTTATCACAAGCAGCAGTACATTGCTGAGGATCATACTTTGACAGTGTCTTGTAGGTCAAGTATCCATTAGCCTGAGTGGATCCCTGAAGGTTGCTGAATGCTGGTGTGTAGCCAGAAGGGACATTCTATACAGCTGTTAGCGTTCTTGCCATCATTCAATGGATCAGGAATGATCCTTACGTATTTGGAGGTATCGATAGGATAGCTCGTGTCACGGCGCTGAACGTTGCCAGAAAGACCGCCAACATATGAGCGCTTGCGAGCCGCAGCAGTCTCGGTTTCAACAGCCACGGGAGTCTTGGATGCAGCGATAGCACTGCTCACAGGAGCAATGACAGCAGTTTGAGCATCAGTAGCTGCAGCGACAAGAGCGAGGACGGAAGCAGTCGCCTCGGCAGCATTGTAAGTCGCTGATGGGACACTGTCGACAACACCAATTGGA
>SWBH01000521.1:0-11263 GCA_024195465.1 Aureobasidium sp. EXF-8845 | reverse complement strand
GGCACACACCCTTGATTTACGTTTGCGACATGGACAGCATGCGGCTAGCGTTTGTCTGCGCTTGGGCTTTGAGGATTGGTTTGGTCCTGATCTTCGTTCTTGTGGTGTTGCAGTACACTTTGGCGGTGGAAGAGGGGTTGTGGTGGCTGTGGACGACGACGACGACGGCGACAACGGAGATTCGTCCGAAAATCGATGCTCCGGTAAGTTCGGCGGTACTGAAAGTGCTTCTACATTGCCGGGAAACCTCGGGTGGCTGACAGCAGGTTGTTCGCAGAGAAGCTTACTCCCACGTTGTTGCATAGTTTGATCGGCGTAGTAGGATTCAAGGTTGACAGGTTCGTGAGCGCATGGGGATATCCAAGCCGGACATCAAGGAAAAGAAGCAGGGAGTAGCGGGGTTAATGTCACCTAATAATTAGACGTTGCAGCAGACCTCGGCGTAAGCAGTTCGCCATCCCTGTAGGACTAAGGTCCGGGGGAAAATCTGACTCCGCGATTGGTGGGCACCATATATACTAAACTCAGACTAGGATCATACCTTCGGTCTCCTCGAAGGGCTTCCAGCCCCATGATGAGGATTAGAGATCGCCCCGTCGTTGTAGTAATGATCACTCCAGGCGCATCCGACAGCACTGAAGGCCTTCGCTCCACAACACGGACAGGTCATTAGCACACGACAGCTATCACAGCTCCGTCGCAGACATCCACATGCGATTCTCGCTGCTGGGATTGCGTGATTCATCAGCAGCTAATTGTGAGTACTACCGTACAATGTCCCCTTAGGCATTCACGGCTTGTCGCGGGATGCTTGGCAGGATGATAACAGACAGAATTTCAAGCAGGGATGCTTGACTACCACCGACTTGACTTGGTCGTTCCAGTTTTCGGAACATGTTCCGACACAAAGACGCTAGTTAGATCGCTCATTCACAGTTTCGTGCCGTGCGATTGCAGCTTCTAGACTCCAATGGCCCTGGACCAAAGGGCCATTCAAACCTAAACAAGATTAGCCGTTCGCTACTTGGTGATCGACATAGTGCGGCTTCCAAAGATAGCATCAATCCAGAAAAACAATCATTGATCGTCGACAATCTCACCCTGTCCAGGTACTACCCATCGTGATCAATTCATGTGACTTGGTGAGCTGAAAGTGGAGTCTCCATGTGTGCTGAAGTGTGTTGAAGTGTGTTACGTGTCAAGCTATAAACTTGCGAAATAATTTTGTGGTACAAAAGCTAGCGAGATATAATCGAACTCCAGATCAATACCTATTGAAGCCTCTTCACTGGTGTCCCGAGTATTCCACGCATCGTCGTCATTTAGTTTGCATCGCCGTTCTATCCTGGGGCATCATCAATCCCACATCAGCGGTACTTCCAGCCATTCTCCAGGTCCACACCTGAGGTCCTTCTGTTCGGCAACGGACTGAATCTGGCATGGGCAAACGTGAACACAATGCATCATCATCTTTGGAGGTGTTACTGTCAATAGTGACTGGAAACCCAATGATCCGCCTCCTCACAAGTACATGGCTGATGCTCCGGCTTGAGTTGATGGCCATATCGCCACGTGGTGGTTAAGTCAGATATTCATACCCCAAACAAGGGCAAGAGGAGAAGAGAAGCGTAAATGGCACACCAGAACGAGGCTCCAATCTCGCCAGGGCCGCCGATATCGTCCACATACAGAAGGAGTGAAAACGCGATAACAAAACACCTTCTCCACGCAATGTCTTCGTGTAAGTATCTAGGGATGACTGCTACTGTCTCTGCAAGGGACTTCATATAAATGGAGTCGCTTGTTGTGATTTTCGTCCGTGGCGAACCTCGTCGCTGTTGTTGCGATTGGCGTTCAGTTTCACCGCGCGTTAGGCTGCATCAATGTCGATCACGACAACCACATGGCACAACTCCAAGACGAAACCTGCACATCTGCACTGTAGGAATATCATGATAGTGAATGTAGAGAGAAACATTTGGAATGGAAGTCTCCACAAACATGGTCGCAAAGGATGGACTGAAGACTGCAGGTTATCAGTGTTTTCGCAGCCTGCCATGCCGGAAAGGTGCCTATTTGCAATCGCTCTTCACAGCATCTTACTTGCAGACGAATACACTATCCAAGCTATCAGTCTTCCGTATGGTCTGTTGTTCCTGTTACGCACTGACGAACTCATATTTCATTTCGAGCTATGGATGTTATCCTCAAAATCTGACCGGCAATACACCAAGCCATCGCCACCACTGGATATCTATGGATATCCATGGATCGTCTACTGGATCCATGGATGTGGATGTGACCAAAATCCATGGATATTCACCCAGTGCCATCACTGTGCACGATCTCAGTCAAACCATCGGATTATGTGACCGTATGCTTGTTGTCGTGATACCCGTTGCCATCGCGTTCATCCACACTGCATTCTTCAGTAAGACCCTCGTCACCAAGACTGGTCAGCTCTGGCCCGTTCCCACCGGCAGACATCGGAGCATCATTTGTCGAGCTAGAAGGATCTTCCAGGGTTAAAGAGAACGCGCTTGACTACCAATCAGGTATTGATGATGAGGAAGTAGGTATTGAAAATTTCGACGTGAGCACATAAGAGCCATGTTAATGTCAGACTATTGCTGCCTTCCGACCAGTCAAACGTCTCAAACGAGGCTGCCCGGGGAGTACGGAATGTTTTGAAATCGAACGTACCGATATCGAGGGCGAAATGAATCATGGCCAACATGACCCTCACATCGTCGTCAAAATCTGGTTCCTCAGCATGCCAACATCCCATCTGTGCTCAGTTCTGCAATATCCTTCCATGGCTCTCTTAAGGCGACAAGTATAGAGTATCTTATACTATGGCTGTTGTCGTTAATCCGGGCATTCTTGAACTGACATTGGATGTCATTCTGAAAAACTTTCAGATAGGTAGGTATCTGGCTGAAATGCTGGACTCGGAGCTCTGACATGTCATCCATCTTATATACAAATCTCTGCACTTCTCTTCCAGTCTCTGCCGGCTTGCGTCGCTGCTTGTCCTGAAACTATCTTTGGACTTGATTGTGCACTTCTTGCAAATGATGATGCCATACTGGAGATTTCCCGCTTGGATTTGATGAGCTTACCAAAATCCCCTTTGGATCTATTTTTACCTTGCTGTATGTTGTGCTTGAGAACTATTGCTGTATATTGGTTATGGTGTTCGTTTGTGTTGTTGCGCTTGGTGCTGCCACGTCTTGCGTGTGCGGGTGTTGGCTTGTGCTCGGCTATAAGACCACAACAACTCCACATAATTTCTAACAATCATAACACAGCACTCTACTGATTCCTATATCTACGTGTTTGACTCCCTTCAATGACCGTATGTTATCTTCGTACTGCCAGAACCGGACACAATCAACAATGTCTTTGTCGATGGATCTGCCGTTCGGATGTTAATGAAACTGCGCTTGAATTTCTGCCAGGCCATTAGGAGCCTCGCTCATTTCTCAATGGAACTGCGGCAACTTCATTGTCGGAAAGTGAAAAGCGGTAGGGCACAGGTGGGGAGACCTGTCTTATATACTCCGGGGTAGAACCCCCAGGAAGACCCAAGAAATGGACATCCAGTAGAAGCACCAAGGCAAAAGTGGACAGCGGGTCTCCCAGCGGCAAAGGCGATTTTTCACTTCCTTCGAAAGACTGGAAGGTTCACCGCGCGGGCAAGGACGGACGAGTAAGAGGAAGCTAAAAATAGAACAAGGGCAAAGGAGAAAGTGGAGGCTAGAAGCAGTAGCAGGCGGCGGACAAGTCTGCTGCAGAGTCAAGTAGCCTGATCAATTGAATCAATTAATTAATCGATCGGACCATCAGTTAACGAATCAAGCAATCAATCGATAGTAGTCGGAGTCAAGAAATTGAGGACTTTGAGGATCAGAGATGTGACTGTATTCTGTAATGATTTGCTCTCTTGTTCATACTCATTACTCTTTTCCAATCCTTCTAGTTCTCTCTTCTTAGTATCCTTTTTGAGTGCGAAACAGGGAAGGCCATAACCTCGTTGGTTGTGAGGAATGTCTTGCTTTTTCTGGTCTCTTAGACCTGCGGTTGGGCTGTCTTGCGTGGGCCGCAACGAAAGGCTTTCTACTTTGTTTCAAGTCGATTCTATCAGACCCTGTCGTTGTCAACTTTGTATTCGTAGAGGCCTTCATGGCTTTTAGGTAACACGAGAACAAGCTTCTAGCAGCAATGGGGATCCTCACTGTATCGGCTAAGGCATAGTCTGTACTGCATCCATCATCTGCCAGCGAGTCAATCTGAGGCAGGGTCCCTGGTTTTATGACTAGCAGTGTGATTAATCGCGCAAACAGTCGGCCGCTCCGTGTAATGCGCGGAAATTGTGGCTGGCTCGTTCATGCAACGTCGGAGATCCCGAGGACCCTTGCGTGCCTCTCCATCGTCGTGACCCGATAACTCCACCATGAGACCTTGCCATTATCAACCGTCCAATCCTGCAACCCTTCATATACCAGGTGACGCTCATCCTCTGAATGTCAGCTCTGGTAGCTCTAGCCAGCTTTTTGTCTGCGGTATCATCCAATCGTCACCGTTACTCTCAATCGTTCTCCTCAGCTTCAAGCCTGTCCCGGTGCACTGCGATTTAGTCCTCACGCGTCTCACCAATGCCATCAAAACAGGCTCACATATCGGCCCTCACACCATCCACGCTGTTACAATGGCGGACTTCGGATGATGAAAGCAGCTCTTACCCCCTACCAGACCATCATAGGTCACCCATGGTACGATCAGAGGCTCCACAACCGGTGGATCCTGCAAGTATGACCAATGTACTGGGGCCAGATTTGGCCGCTCGAAACAATAATTCAGACCAGCCTCGCCAACAACTTCCCGGTCTCCAGGACCTATTGTGTCCGCCTCTGAGGACTGGTCCATCGGCATGTTCATACAATTGGCCATTAGTCCACAACACACCATCCGATGGGTCTGATGGCCCTACAACTTCTGCCTATATGCAAGTTCTGCCAGCTAACAGACAACCACAAAGCGGAACAACTCTTTGCGATTTTGCTCCTCGTCCTTCCCATAGTCTCCCTACGAATGTCTCTCTGGCCGATCGAACCACTCGATTCGCATCGAGTGTCTCTCTTGATGCTAGATATTTTTTGCCAGCTAATCCTTCACGTCTTCTTCGCAAGCACTCGGACTATAATGATCCATGTGTTTCGGGCAGGCTGTCCCAGTTTGCCCAAGGTACTGACACTGTAAGTCCGCCTCAGAGATGGATTGCTTTTACGCCAAACGTGGCTCCCACGAACATCCACAGCCCACAGTGCGTTAGTCGGTGGCACGCACTTGGTGAAGATATGCGCTATGTCCTCAAAGCTGGCATTACCTGTCCGACCGTGATCGATGGAGAGCCGGTAAACCCACAGTGGGGAACTACAAAGGCGGGCAAGGCTCGAAAAAGACTTGCACAGGCTTGCCTGTAGGTTGAACAGGTTCATTGTGCGCAAGATCTCTAATAACGGAATATAGGAACTGTCATGTAAAGAAAGTCAAGTGTGAACCTGGTAAAAACAGTTGTCTCTAGTGTAAAAAGGCCAAGCGACAGTGTCACAAGTTTGTTTCTCCTGAACTCAGTCGCGAACTTCCTACTGAAAAGCAAAAGCAGGGCACCCGCTCCTCCATCACAAGTTGAACTCACCAACAGTACGACGTCGACCAATCCTGATCTTACTCTGAGCCGAGCTGAGTGGTCGTGTCAGCCACCCGGCAACATAGTCATTGCTGACGTGCCGAACTCAAAGTGTGGGCTTTTGTCACAAGAAGCGCAATATGAGGTATTGAGTCTCACACCTACACGTAATTTCGACGGATCCCCTCAACGTGTCGTGGGACGCATGTCTGGTATCCCTGCATCTCCCGTTGACGATGCTGCCATCGAAAGAGAACGCAAGGATAGCAGAACGGTTGACCTAAAGGACATAGTCAATCGCCCTCCTCGCTCCGAAGAACTATATCTGTCATCGTCATCTTGGAATGAGGATCCCTATTTCAACAACCCTGACGCTACAATGCACTTCTTGGACATGTTCTTTACCCAATATACCCAAGAGGTAAGCATAATGTTCCCTTGGTGTGCTTTCACTCGTTGGGTACGACAATGTCGCGAGAAGCGTCGACGAGAATGTATAGTTCTATATGCCGTACTCGCCTTGGGCTCCATCTACGCTGGAAACGGATCCTCTCCCTTCGCCAAACTTTGTGCAGAGAGAGTCACGCAGGCAGTTTCCTTTGTCGATGGCAAGTTCAGCATAGCCGTGATCCAGGCACGACTACCTTTGGCCGCATACAACCATCTCATCGACAAAGATACTTTAGGCTGGGATCTGAGCGGCTCTGCGACAGAGATGATCCGCGCGATGCGGCTGAATAGCGAAGAGGGGTGTGAAGAAGATCTGAATGAACACACGCGACGATACTATAACTTCTCGCGTGAGCAACTCAAGGAGTGTCGTAGACGGATCTTCTGGACTGCATTCCTTGTGGATGTGAGTTTTCTCGAGAACTCAAGTGAGCTTATACTGACCTCAATTAGCGGTTTCGTGGGTTCTCTGGAAGTCTCCTCTGTGCCATACAGCTAGAGGACATTCACCTTCGACTCCCTTGCAACGAGCAGATATATGAAGAAGGATTGGCTTCTGACGCGCCACTTTTCGATTGTTTCCAACCAGGCATGGGAACTCAGTCCTCGAACCTAAACGCCAGCTCACCAAGTCCGGCGGCATACATGATGGTGATTGCTTCTTTATGTACTGATGTAACAGAACTTGTATTCCGCCGGCCCTACCAGACTACCGGTTTGGGATCGTTCGTGAAAAGTCATGAATCATCATTGAGCCACATCCAAGCTAAGCTTTCCGAATGGAGGACAGCACTGCCGTGCGATCTACACTATACCAAGCAAAAGCTTGTCGAAACGGCCCAGCATAGACATGCAGGAAGCTTTATTGCCATGCATGCGTTGTATCACATTTCGCAGTTGAAGACAGCACGAAATGCTCACCATGAGTTGCTATCACCCCATACCGTGGCGCGACAGATCCGACTTGCACACTCCAGCGCTATCCGTTTGTTGGAAATCGTGTGTGATATACGAAGCACAAAATCACGGAGATCAAGTGAAGGCCAGGACCCGCTCAACCTACTGTCTCCAATCTTCATCTATGGCGTTACTGCGGCTATCGACACACTCAGCGCTGGTGGCCTAAGAAAAGACTTCGAACGCACGATGATGCTCATCAATGACAGCATAGCCACATTGCATGACCTTGCGCGATTTTGTGCTAGCGCGGAAGTACAAGCCAAGCAGACAGATAGTAGGAAAGCCCAGATCGAATTGCAGACAACTAAAATCATCGGGACCAGGGCAGTGACAGTGGAGCCTCGGGCAACAAACGGCAAAGGGAACGAGGATTATTGGAGAATCAGTGAACCGATGGATGAGATGTTTGATCTGCAGCAAGACGTGAGCTACGGAACGTCTTCCACTATCTACTTCACGGCGTTGAGAGAAGGTCATTGAAAGACATACGAGCTATAAGAATCTTGAATAACGAGCGCTAGACGACCACGAAGCGAAAACCTTATGCAGCACCGAGTTCGGTAAATCCGGTTGGCGCGATATCTCAGGACATATCTGATGTATGCACTCGTAATTCAACCTGCACATGCAGGAGGGAAGGCCTTAGTTTACCACTGCCAGCTTGGTTAAGTAGTACTGTTGCAGCAACAGCCTCTTTTGAGCTTGCTGACATAAGTACTTGACTAGCAAGGTTAATCTGGTGTCCAGAACAGCGAGTTCGATGCTGTATAGGGTCCCAATTGATAGATAGTCGCTCGCTAAACAGAGTAGCAAGGTGGTTCATTATACTGTCGTTGCAGGTAGCATTGTCAGTAGTGATGTACCCAACTTTCTGCTCGATGCCGTAGTTTACAATAGCGTCGAAGAAGAGATGGGCACACTAAGCACCAGCATGGCCAGACTGTAGCTTATGGAGAGCAAGCAGTGCCTTGCTCAACTTGCCGTCTAATGCAATGAACCGAGCTGTAATGCTAAGTAGCTTATGGTTACCATAGTTAGCTGTCTAAGCATCACAGGTAAAGTGGATCAAGGATCGAGATGTTGTAAGGAGGCCTTTAAGCTGCTCTTGATAGAAGTCATGCTCCTTCTTGACGTGTTTAACTACAGTAGAATGACTCTTGATTGAGAGACTAGAGGCGCCAGAAAGTACCTCGTCAGTTAAAGCACGATGCTTCTTATTGCTAGCAGTTCGGAAGGGGATGTTGCTTGAGGTGATATAGTCGACAAGACGCTTGTTTAGGCGAGCTTTGTCAATATCAGCAACAGTATAAGACGTCTCAAAAGGTACTGTTGCTGTTGCTAGCATCCTTGGAAGTATACCGATTGCCTGCCGCCAGCCATGCCTCCTCTTCAAATGCGATTCGATGTTGAACTAGTCGGTAGTGTGGTACTTGCGAGGACAGTCTTTCCGGCCATAGAAGCAGTACCAGATTCTCTTCCTGCGCTCGCGCCTTAGGCTCACCATGACGGCGAGCTCTAGCATGAGACTAGAGCTCTCCAGAATCGCCGTAGGTAGGAGCAAGCTTGCGAGGGGGTTGTATCGACGTAGCCTCAGACTCGTCAAAGATATTGCTTGAGCTGGATGGCGTCAGTCGCTGTCGCTTCGAAGGAGGAAGCAATGGCTAGTCAACATCGGAGGCGCTAGCGTCACTCTCATGGTTGTTGTCTCTAATGATGAAACTGTGTGTGCGATCCACTGAGACTGGATCAGGAAGAAAGGCGCTCTCTTTCGGAGTATTAGAGGCGAACTTGAAGAGGGTCCCCTGTGTAGAGGCGCGTAGCGACTGGCCCTGAGGAATTTGAGAGTTCGTTGGCTTTGTGACTGTGTATTAGCAGGTGAATACATGATATGAGGGTCGAGTTGAGTATGGTATAGTGTGCTGACCAAGACAGGAAAACAGTTAGGAGCTTAGCTCTAATGTTCAGCAAGAAGTGGTTGAAAGAGTGGTAGTTAGAGTGTTGAATGTATGAATTGGGAGCAATTGATACGCGTCGAAAAGGACGCGTGAGAAATCGCGTGGCTAGGGCCTCGATCAGCCATTCAAGCGATTGTACGATATCGCGTACAGACCAAGAAAGGCTTGCAAGACGTCACACGAATATCCAGGCGATACGGTATTCATATTTGCCGTGAGATCTGGAGATATGATGAATCTGCTCTGGCAGGGCTGGGGGACGACGAGTTCCAATCGGCATGAAGCAAGGTCTGTTACGCACGAAGTGCGCTATACCAAGATAGTACGAAGTACGGAATTAGTTGGGAGGGTGCTTCATCAACAGCGGACTACAGCCAGTCGGCGGGGGCTTCGGTTTTGAATCGTGCTCTGTTCCCCTCGCTTACAGAAATTTGTTGTACCCTGTAGTATGCCTGATGAGTTGGAATGGCAAAGATAGTCATCCATGTCGATCATCTTCGAGCAGAATTTTGTACATGCTTTCATAGTGCTCGGGCTTCAGGGTCTGGGGCTGTAACACCTTCCAAAACAAGAGAAACTGTATGCCGACAGTTGGCATAGAGCCACAAAAAAAACACTTCATTACTATCCACAGCAAGTTCCAGCTGTACACCTCTACGTGCGTACTTTTCGAAGAATTACTTCTGGCGGATCCACTTCATATGATGACTTTTGCGCAGTTGCGATTCAGTATGAATGAAGTATGAGTGGCGTCGACGGGTGAGCTGCTTGTGAGACATGACTGGAAGACGCGTCTTGGAGCTCGTTTGCGGATAGATGCCTTCCAATAGCACTGCTGTTGGCAACACGAGCCTAGCTGCACAAGCTGAGGCTCGGTTGTCAACAACAAGCCCAGTACGTATGGAGTCAGTCCGTTGGCCATAAGTCTTGACCAGCACGGTGTCCCACAGGCTTTTCGGGATCGCGCCGTGAAGACAAGCTTACTCGAAGTAACATCGTCGGCGTCCATAACGCTCAATAACCTTACGCCCAAGTTTGGCAGATGTCTGACAGAAGTGTGGAGCAAGAAGCTTACAGGGCTGATATCCGTACTTCGCATTTTCGCCTCGGATCGCTACTCTTGCGAGATACAAACCATAGCCTGTCTAGAATCAAGCAGGGCTGAGGATCTTACATGGTATCATCGATGAATAATTGTGTCACGACGATCTGTGTTCACCTCAGCTTTGACGGCCATGGGTATGCTCATCCGGGCATCCTCGGTCGAGCCTCCGGTCGCCGTTTCATAGGAGATTCGCATACGCCGACGCTGAGATCTAGCCGCAAGCGATCCAGATGGCACCCTACCGAGCTCTTCCGCAATCGTTCGTTGGATGTCAGGCGTTAAGACCCCAGACATTCGTCCTTTATCTTCCCTTTTCTGACTGGGTATGATCAAACATCTGACACCGATCCAAGAAGCTTGTTCCTCAATCCCGGGATCGATACCAGCTTTTGGCAACAGATTGTGTGTAGCCTCGCAAGCTGCAGGTACACGATGATCCGTCGGTCGGTATTTATCAAGCGAACACGAAGTTGGGACGGGGCAAGCAGATTCTAGGGTCTTCGAAGGATCATCGTGGAAGTCGTACCATGCCCCTGGATACCAATATCATCACCTGACTTTCTGTAGTTGTACGCCTGACATCTTCGAACCTCGATCACTAAGAAGGAAATCATCAGATCGCGTTGTCCTCAAGCATATCAATGCAGATGTCTCTTCTGTAACAAAGCTATAAGGCTGTTAGCTACAAGGCTCTCCACTACACTCTTCTCCAGGTACAAGCCCGGATTGTTTGACCGTTGAGTGGAAGCTACCCGTCTGATTCACTATACTTGGGGCATAAAATCTTGGTATGCCGCTTCAATTCTGCCTCAAGAATCCTGAACGGCAACCATTCGAACGTCGACTGCTGCATTGGGATTACACTCAGCTTGGATCAGCATGGCAACCAAACATATGCCTGAACGCGTGCGAGCACGTCTTCCAGGCCTTGTCGAGACCACCTTCTTTAGCCAACGTCGTTATGATGATCGTCGTCCATCTCAGACGATCCGAGCATTCGGGATGGAAAAGCACCGCTACTCTCTACACCCGGATTGATAGTCCATGTCACGCCGGGGTTGATACTCAACGGCAAGTCAATTGTTTCGTTCAAGGAATCCA
>SWBH01000520.1:0-11271 GCA_024195465.1 Aureobasidium sp. EXF-8845 | reverse complement strand
GTATCGATGATGAATGCTGCGAAAGCCGTTCGACGCGTAGCCTCGTTGCTAATCCAGTTATTCCACCATTCGTCCTTAGTGTTGCGACCGCATGTGTTTACACTTCCATTCGGACCGGGTGGAGTCCTGGTTGGATCAACATCGTAAGGGGCAAAGTCCAGTGCTGCCCGTCCTACTAGCGAGCTTCCTCGTCTCATCAAGGTGAGAGTAGTGCAATGGTGCACATGTGCCCTTTGGTGTAGAGTTGTAGTTGAGAACATCTTCTCGAAAATCTCCAGTAACAACAGAGCCTGGAATATCCAAAGTTTGGCTGGTGGTATGAAGTCTGGATCTTCGAAGATCATTCGACGTGTGTGCCATGCGAGAAACGAAGCCAACTCTGCCGAAGCCTGAGTGACTTCGTAGCCGTAGGATGGCTCCAAGCAAGCTGCTCCTAAAGACATGATGGCTATGAGTAGGAGATCCGGGCACGTTTCGGTGGAGAACGTAGGGCGATGTAGAATTGGCAGCTGTGGATGTATGTTGAGCCAAAATGAGCTGCAGAAAACTTGCATCATACGCAAGCTGAGCACATGTGTGTCTCCGTCGTGGTCGCCCTTCAGTGTCTTCTCTCTCTGTGCTGTAACATGGGCATGTCTACCATCTCTGAAGTCCGAAATGATCATCTGAAGAAGTCGCTGTCTACGTGGACCTGATAGAACACACTCTGGATGTATGCTATCTTGCTCCGTCTTCGCAATAGGTTCAGGGTGAACCAGAGGCTCAAGATACATCTCTCCATTGGATGTTTGCTTGTTTTCAAACGACATCTGCGAGTTGTAACCAGAGTTATAAGATGCTTGCGAGTTTGGTGGAAATACTGTGTTCTGATCTCCCTCGAAGAGCCAGCTGATGAATTCTGCTCCTGGCATATCCGGCGGTGAAGGTCCGTAATTCTCGTTGAAGACAGGAACAGTGGCACCTGCAGGTAGGTGGTTGAATGCAGTAGGTTCAACAAAGCCTATGGGCTGGTGATTGTTCGATGTCGACCCTTTTGAGAGATACGAAGTCACCGAGTCAGACCTCATCGCGACAGGCGGAGAGATCTGCGATCCGTATGACTGATTGAATTGTGACAAGGTCGGCAAGTTCGTAAAAGCTGGAGGAGATCTCAGACCCATCCCGTTGGAAGGTGAAGGATAAGGTTGAGGTAGATAGGCCCCAGAAGCATTGCCAAGTGGTGTGAATATGTTCTGCATCGTATTATGGTGATACATGTTCATCGATAGCGTGGGTGGTATGTTGGGTCGTGCAAATATACCGTTGTTCATGTTGTTGCGGGCACTATTCATTCGATCATTCATCGATCCTGAAGCTGTTAAGTTTCCGGGTATCACTTGTGTTGAATCCGGATGAGCTAGATGCGCAGCCAGTCGAGGCACCATAGAATCACGCGCAGGATTCGCCATGTCTTCATACTGATTGTTCCTCATGGCACCATGGAAAACAACTGGTGGCATGACCGGGTTGAACGACACCGACTCGTTCGTCAAACGGGGACCTAATGCCATGGAAGTATAACTTAACACAGGTTCATGCGGCTTCGAGTCAACTGGCTGTTCGGCACTCTGGGGCTCGAAGTTGTCCGAACTCGTGGTGGATGTTGGTGGATGAACTTCAGGAGACAGCTCCTGCTGAACCTCAGGGATGTGGGAAGACTTGGTTTTGCCATCCTTGAAAGCATCTCGGCGATACAGGTGTGAGTTTTCCTTTGTATGCCTCTCACGATGTCTAGCACAAAGATCCTGACGAACGAAATGACGCTCACATCCCTTGAAATCACAGCGGAAAATCTGCTTCGGAGCATCTAATAACAAATCAGCAACCAATCAAGGGTCTTTGTCCTTTCGAGCGCTCACGATTTAATTGATGCCTGTACAAGTGCTCGGCGCGTGAGTAACTCTTGTCGCAGCCTTCATCTGGGCATTCGTATCTCTTGTCCTTTGGCTTGCTAGTCGTTCTTCTCCTTTTGGCAGGTCGAATGCTCGTACCGTCCTCATCAGCAGGTTGTCCGTGATGCTCGTCGACTATACCTGATTCTTGTCGACGATTTGGTTTATTGATGGATTTTGGTTTGGTTTTCATGATGTCAAAGAAGTGGCTCGTTGTGCCGAGGCTGTCGATAAGACCACGGATTCATGAGCGAGATACCTATCCGGAACAAGATATATAGAGTCTCGGGAAGGCGAGGTCAGTGTCCAGGACTCCTTACATCAACAAGATGTTTCCGATTCAAGGACACGATACGTAGTAATGACGGTCGGCTATCGAGTTTGGCCCTCGTGGTACTTTACATGGCATGCCAACCCCGGATAAATGAACGTGAGTGCGGAGAAAGAAAGCTTGACGCAGCAACGGGTTCGGGAGAGGGGTCTCTTGTCGAGGCAAAAGCGGCTATCGACAGAAAGTGCAAACTCGAATACAAAGACAAGATGGAATGCAGCTTTCGCAATGAAGACAAGTCGACGGATCACGGCGTGATGAGCGCCCACCTTCACGCGCCCGCCCGCTAGACCGCATTGCCAAGCAAGCAGCCTTGTATATTTGTTGTACGGAGTATGCTAATGGCAGGCCGAGGCGATCACGTGTAGAGCTATGCATATCTTTGAAACAGCGACTCTGGACCTCATGAATTTGATGTAAACGTACCGTCGCCGGATGAATTGTATAGAAGCCATCAGCTTTCCCAACGCCTGCCCATGTATAACCCTGCCACAAATGCGCCTTAGACTCGCTGGATGCATGATGTATGAGAGAACATAACCCAATCGCTTCCTTATTATGCTACTCGGCCTTCAGTTGGATGTGCTGCCGTTCTTGCTGTAGTATTGTTGGTGCTGCTGCTCCTGCTCGTCGTTCAAGGTGCTGCCGGTGGGCTTCTGGTTCAACTCGGCCCAGAAAGCTTCTCTCTCACGCAACAAGTCATTGCACCAGTCCTTGACCTCAGGCAACTCAATCTTTTGGGCAACCCATGAGAACTCGCCGAGATCGATACGGCCCTCGTGAGAGCGCTCATACTCCATCATCTGAAG
The DNA here is from genome assembly GCA_024195465.1 of Aureobasidium sp. EXF-8845. NCBI lineage: Eukaryota > Fungi > Ascomycota > Dothideomycetes > Dothideales > Saccotheciaceae > Aureobasidium > Aureobasidium sp. EXF-8845. Next base: position 8,200 of record SWBH01000520.1, on the reverse strand, counting down.
CAGAAGCTCAATCTTATCCACGTCGTGGACGAACTTGCTCTCAAGAGTCTGACTGTCTTCATACTCTTGCCAGACGGCACGCATCTCTTGTCCTGAAAGGCCACCACCAACCTTGCCAAGCAAAGTCGAGCAGATGTAGTCCATGGTCTCAGCCTCTCTTCTGTTCTTCTCAGACTTCGGGACGCCATCTACGGGGGTGATGTCTCCAACGAGGGCTTCGGCCATGTCGTGAATCAAGGCCATTCTGGTACAGCGCGGTACGTCGAGACGAGACGAAAGTGAAGCGGGGCAGAGCATGGTGATAATGGACATGCGGTACATGTGGTCGGAGATGGATTCGCCTTGGGCGATGCCGAACCTGCGCCACCCCTCACGCTTGGTTGTCTTTAGGCGCTCCAGAAGGTGGAAGAATGGAACAGGCGAGGATGAGTGCTTCTCTAGCGGGGTCATAGTTGAGAGAACGGTTTCGGGAGTCCATTGAGAGACTTGACTCGGTGCAGAAAAGCCAGATGCTGGTTCTGCGCGACATGTCAATGAGGCTCTATGGTCATTGCATGTGACAGTGAAGTGAGCGTACGGTCTTCGTGGGGCGCCATCCTGGAGAATTTCGTTGTTCGAATGGATGCTCGTTCGAATCTGGGTAGCAATACAGTAATATCGTCGCGTTGAGAGATAGTGAGGATAGGTAGTTTCGTTATGAATCAGAAGTCATGCAATTGTTGCGATGCGGCCTCCAAACGCCAAAAGTTACTGATGATCAACCCATGCGGCGAAAGCCGCTTGCTCAGGCTGGTCAAAACGCGGTAAACACACCCCTACCCACATCATTTAGAGGTACAAGAATGACTTTAGATGTTGGTCAAACGATGATTTGAAGTATACGAGCTCATGGGAGCAGAGTACTCGCTCAGCAAAGTTGTACAGCATGTGATGGTAAAGCGTACGAGGCCTCCAAAATCAGGCTCAGCCTGGGGCGTCGTTACCGCTCTTGACCGATGTTTACTCAGGCCTGTGTTGATTGGTCTTTTGCTACCTGCCACCTCAAAACGGATCCCAGCATTGTGCATACCTAGACCATGGAATCGAGCTGAGGCCCTGGGTAGTCATATCTGAACGCCATGTCACGACCCGTGTCGGTGGCTGGGTCAACCACCAATATCAGCCATGCATCGAGACCACTGCCACCAAAATCACGCTCCATATCATCTTCAAACATATCACTATTTGTGTCCAACCTTCGGCTATTGAATTTGGACCAACATCAGGACTGGCCCGATATCACGATACAAACATTCGACACTAAGGATGCACTTCAAAATCAGAAGAAACGTGTATCTTGCACCGAATGGTCGCTCTATCGGCTATTTGAAATTTGGGACCGGGACACCACTCGTGAAGTAAGTCAAGTCTCACCATGTTTTCTTATCTTGTGTACTTATATAGGACAGAAACTGCAACCGTTCTTTCCGCCTCTAGAGCCGATCCAATCTCTCAATTTGCGTGCTTCCCTATTCAGGTGTCTTAATGACTTGAAGAAGAACGACGTACTGGGCAGAGAAGCTACATTACGAAAAACCATGCTTGATGACTGCAAAGGCGACAAGTTCGAAGAGATCCTACTTCTGTTTTCTGCAGCTGTCGTTCGCAAGCAAATACTTTCAACTCGCCGTAAGCAGCCGTCTTCTATTGGCAGAAACATTGCAGTCGCGAAGAATATCGACAAGCGCGAACTGAGCACTATTGCTCCTCTCTCTTTAGCTTATCGTGCGTCTCTGGCGAAGACTATCCAAAGCCGAGCGACTTTAAAGTCCACACTTGATCAATTTCGCACATCGCTCTACGAGAAGACCAATGATTATCATCAGCGTCACCTTAACCTGCTCGAACTTCAGGAGGCAACTACAGAGAATCTTCCACCTGAGGTCGAGAAATCGATCAAGCGCGAACTTCGTCAGAATTGGGTCGGCAGTATAGATGGCTGCGATGCGCTGCTGATGGGTAACAAGCTCGCTTCTAGCGATGCGCCCATGAACTCGAGTTTTGATGATATATGGCAGCACTTCCGACAAGGGACAACTCCTACAGTCCTCTCAGAAAGTTTATCTCTGCTTGAAACCTTACAGTCTCGTGTTGACGAGCAGAACGACCGCTTGCGTTTGTGGAAAACGTATAGAGAAGTCTTTGAAGATACTAACAAGCCAGCCAATTCGGCCCAGAAATCGGTCGTCTCGATCTCTCGGGATTTTGCAGCAGAGGCACATGGTCTGGATATCTTCAACAAACATAGAAGCATCGGTGCTGAACACACACTACCCGGCATCGTGGACGGCTCCTCACCGGAAGGCTCAGTGAACTATGGACAAGTTGTCCAGGACATGAAGCAAGGTCTCGCGGACGTGATCAAAAGGAAGAAACAGCATGGCCCAGCTCCAATTCACCAAGTGAATAACATGCAGCGTGTAGAGGCAATACAGGCACCAATACCAGTATTCCTTGGAGGTGCAAGGGAACCTAAGGAGGACCTCTTCTCACCGCTCAAACGGCCACTCCTCGAGTCTGCGAACTCAACTCCGATTAATACACGTCATGAGCCACACCAAACACATCAGTGGCTGTCTAGAACTCATAGCCAACCTACAACCACGCCACAATTTGTTAAAAGCGAGTATGGAATGCCCGCTGGTTCAATGATGGAAAGTCCATACAGCTCTCCTCTGAGGCAGTCCGAACTTACAGGACCCAGCCCCAGTGTTCAAAGAGACCAAGAAAGATATGTTAAAGCACATGCGCCGAGCCCTCTGAAAGAGAGTGAGGGCAGTCCGAGCAATGAAACTGCAATTCCAGAGGACATGGCGTATATCGGCTCGGCTAATCCCAGCCACAAGGACAAGATTGAGGGTCAGGTCTCATCGCTGGAACAAGAGATCAAAGAGATCGAATTGAACGAGCAACAGCGATCATCTCCAATCCCAGAACTACTAGATGACTCACCTCTGTTTTCGAGTCCACTGCCAACAATCTCTAGTCCAAAGAAGCGTCCAGATCTCTCCGAACGCGCTCGCATGTCCATGACCTCTTTCCGCAGTAGCGAGAACAGCCATCCACTACCTCAGCCAACCCCTGATGCTCCAACATCAAGCATGGATCTTGAGACAACAAACTCGCAGTCCCGGCGTACGTCGCTCGCAGACCGTGCCCTGGCATCTTTGACCCAGGCGTCCTTACACCCTGAACCACAACGCCGCAGAACAACCAAAGAACGTCCTAAATCGGCTTTCATTCCCTCAAACGCAGCACAGTATTCCACGCCCATGAAAGCAGGCAGAAGTTCTCTTGGTGGCACGCGTGATACGACGCCCAGAGACAAACTGTTCGAGCAAGATGCAGAGTACGCTAGTGTCTTCAAGTCTCGACCAAAGATCGCGATGAGTCCTGTGTTATCGCCAGAATTGGAGCTGGAAATGGAAGAAGCAGAGGAGTTCAGTTTCGAGGATAATGCAGAAGGTGACGAGAGCATGGTAGGGATGCAAAGTTCGCCGCTGGGGAAGTTCGGGATGTAAGACAGGTTTGGATCTGGTGGGTATGAGAAACGCTGAAGACTAGGAAAAATTGCCGCTTCGTCGCATTCTCTGGTTTGAAGGTCTCGGACATGTGGCCGCGGGGATTGTATAGAATTGATGAGAAGAGACGCTCTGCTTGGGAACAAGTTCGCTTTTTATGCATCACAATTGTTCCCGAAAAGCGATTCTGCTTCCTGATGACTCCCGGTGTCGATGTGCATTGTTTGAGTAAGACGGTTCCATCCTGCAATAACTTTGGCACTTGATGAGAAGTGAGATGGTTTATGTAGTTGAAGGTCAGGGTCAGGTCAAAGACATGGCAGTCCTCGGGCCACTTGCCTTCATGGGAAATGATGAGCGACGCGACCCGCGCAAAGTGCGACGCGTCCTTCGAAACACGCTCGCTACTCGATTGTTTCGCTCTACCAACAATTGTATAATCAACATACATACAGCTCAACATGGAAGACCAGACAGCGGAAATCAATGAGCTCTTCGCAGCACCAAACACCAAACTCCAAGGCGATGTACTGGGCGAACTCAAGTCGACGCTGCGGATCCACTCGATCAGCCCTCAGGAGATGTTCTTCAAATGGGAAGCCTACAGCTTGAAAATGGGCCCGGACACTCAGATGAATTACAAGACGGCGCGAGAGTTCAAGAAAGATCTTCAGGACGCACTGGAAAGGGAGTCAAGAGGCAAAGCACACATGCAGAGCGCCAGCAAGAGGACCACCAATGGCACACCGAGGAACGTCAACGCTGGAGATGTGTTTGGAGTGTATGTCCGTCTGGCTCAATGATACAAGATGCGATACTGATCATGTCACAGTCTGGATGGACTGGTCTCAGGCACGCCGTCTCGAGCACCACCCATGAAGCGAAGAAACGACTTTGGCACACCCTCAGCGAAAGCATCAAAGCTCAACAACACGGCCTCTCCAGCAGGTGAAAAGACTCCGACTCTCGGTGCTACAGCAGAACCTTCTCAACTAGGGTATGACACTCCACGTCCACCTAGTACCGTACAGAGCTGATACTAGACCAGAGCTATTCCTTTTGCTGAACGTCAAAACGCTGGTCAGATCATTGAACAACTCAACGGTCACATCGAGATCCCTCCCGCTCCTTCAACAGCACCTGCCGAAGCTCGCGTCAAGCTAAAAGCCAACACCGACATGGCCAAGTTCTCGTATCGACCCATGGCCATGAAGCTCTCAGAAGCCTCTGAATTCCTCGACGAGCGTATTGACGAGTTCGTCGAAATCATACAGAAACAACATCAATTGAAATACTCAGCTTTTGGCAACCCCGCTGCTATGAGTCCCGCGCAAATTGTAGCGGTGGGCCGTATTGCTTCGGACTCAAGCGAGGGAAGGATGAACGCAGCTTCGATGGTCCTGGAAACAAGTCGTCGCATGGGTGCTGGTTTGCGTGTACCTCTGCGAATGGAGAAGGGAGGATACGACTTCTTCCCCGGCAAGATTGTTGCTCTTCGAGGCAACAACCCGTCAGGAGAGTACTTTAGTGTCTCTGAGGTTTTGCCTGTATCCTCACTGCAGCCACCTGCTACGGCTCCTACCAGTATCGACGTACACAATGAACGCCTGCAGAGCGATGATGGCACAGAGACGCGTCCCATGAACATCATCATAGGAGCTGGTCCCTACACCACAGACAACGATCTGTCTTTCGACAGCTTACACGAACTCTGCTCACAAGCTGCAGAGACCAAGGCCGATCTTCTGGTTCTCAGCGGCCCTTTCATCGATATCGAACACCCCAAGGTTGCCAGTGGTGACTTTTCTTTGCCTGCTGACACCAAGATTGATCCTTCTACCGCCACTCTCACAGACGTGTTCCGTGCTCTGGTCTCCCAACCACTCTCTCGTCTCGCCCAAACACTACCAAGCATCATGATCGTTCTAGTACCATCAGTCCGCGACGCCGTGTCAAAACACATCAGTTGGCCACAAGACCGACTAACCCGCAAAGAGCTCGGTCTGCCCAAGCAAGCGACTTGCGTCACAAATCCCATGACAGTGTCTTGCAACGACTTCATGACAGCAGTCAGCAGTCAAGACATACTCTACGAAATGCAAAGACAACGCGTCGTCAGCGGCCTCAACAGCGATGCCCTAGCATCTCTAGCTCGAAACGTCCTCACCCAACGCCACTATTTCCCAGTCTTCCCTCCTTTGCCCAGAGACGAGAAGGCTTTGACCATGGGTGCTAGTCTGGATGTCGCATATATGAAGTTAGGAGAGATATTGACAGTCAGCCCGGATCTTTTGGTGCTGCCTAGTGTTCTGACGCCGTTCGTCAAAGTTGTGGATGGTGTACTTGTGGTTAACCCTGGACAAGCGAGTAAGAAGAGGGCTGCGGGTACTTATGCGAGATTGATAGTCGGACCTAGGGAGTTGACCGAGGATGAGAGGGAGAAGGATGAGGATGTTGATCATCAGTTGTTCAATAGGGCGAGATGCGATATTGTCAGAATATAGATTATAGTATCGAAGCAAGACATACTCGCACTTTCCCTTTTGCAAACACTATGATCACAGAATACAGAACGAACATATTTTTTTTACTGTATTCTTTGGATAAACCGATAATTAGGAAACTTGAGCCGAGGCACTTTGCAGCTGGCGTCCCCTCCGCATCTCCGTCAACCTTCCATCAACCACGCCTTCCTTCTAACTTGTCCATTTCTTACACTCCTCTTAGATCAACACCGGATTGAGTTGACACCTTGCTTCTATCTCTTGCATCGGATCCGATTGTCTCGTCTTTCGATGCCTCAAACACCACAAACAATGTTCGCCGATAAAGGCTACGAGGGATGGGATAACCTATCACCGTATGGGAAAGTTGAACGTATGATGGCGATACACAAGAGTGGACATGAAGGCGAGGATGTAAGTTTAAGCCATTTCATCTTGTCATGCTTTTCCGTGAGTTTGGATTTCTAGTATGAGCGCAACTACCTATTATCCAAAAATGACATTCTAGTTCAACATGCTGATATCTAACGCCTCACTCCAGCGCTTCAGTTCAGCCCTCTACAACGGCACTCCCTCAACACCAGGTCTTTCCCTCCTCTCAGTCACCACACCAACCCCCACAACCTCTCTAGTTTCCTTTTCTTACACCCCACCCCCTTACTACTCAAACCCGCTCGGAAACCTACACGGAGCAGCTCACGCTTTGATCTACGACAACTGTACAACATTGGCTCTAGCAGCAATAGCCAAACCCGGGTTTTGGATGTTGGGGGGTGTGAGTAGGGTGTTGGATGTTAAATATGTTAGGGGATTGAGGGTTGGTGAGGAAGTGGTGGTGGAGACGGAGGTTGTGCATGTGGGAAGACAGGCGGCTGCTATTAGGGGTGTTATCAAGGATGGAAGGGGGAGGGTGTGTAGTACGTGTGAGCATGATAAGACTAATATTGATCCTCCGCCTTCGGAGGGGAAAGCGAAGTTGTGAGAGGTTGGAGAGAGTGTGTCTCGTAGCAAATACAGGAAGATTCCTCGATAGACGGAAAACGAGTTCTGACTTGAAACAAATGGCATCTTTTGCATTTTGCTTGACAAGACTGCAGCCTTGCAACAATTTGTAATTATAATAAAAAGTATGTGTATCAACTGACGAAGATGAAGTGGAAGCTGAGATGGTCCTAGATAGTGTTGCCGTTCTCGTCGATCAAGCTCTCATCGGTCTTGATGGGACCGGGTCCGACGGATGTGAGAATTACTCTGCTGATACCTTCTTTCAGGCGATCGGCAGCAATTTGTGAGTCCTTGGGAGCGTTTGCAGCCTCGATAGACTTGGCGCGAGCACCCTCCCAGCCCTCCTTTTCGCCCAGGACGGACTTGAAGACACCAGCGACCTTGGCCTCGTCGTGAGCCTGGTAGTAGATGACAGCGTTCGGGCCGGCATCGAAGGTGTATGCGGCAATGGGTTTTCCAGCTTCAGAGTTGATCATGTCGACCATACGAATAGCAGCGCGGGAAGTGTCGTTCATGTAGAAGATCGGGGGCTCGGTGTCGAGACAGGTAGCGTGGAATGAATTGCTGTCTTTCATGGTGAGGCTGGCGAAAGCAGCAAAGTCCTTGTCAGCCACAGCCTTTTCCATCTCTTGCATGCGGCGGGGCACGGTGTTTGCGATACGCTCGGCGAAGAGAGTCGAAGTTGCGACGGTTTGTTGCATGCCAGAAGTGCTGCTGACGTCCTTCTTCTCGGCAGATGCAACGAGGATGACTGCGCGCATGTCGGACCAATGCTCTGCGGGAGCAACCTCGACGGCTACACTGTCGGTGCCATCCTTCTTCTCGCCCATCTGCCATGCAACATAACCTCCGAACAGACTGCGGCATGCTGAACCAGAACCTTGTCTTGCGATACGGCTCAATTCTGTGGGCGTTGACTTCAACTCGTAGAGATTGGCGATGGCACGGACAAAGGCGGCGAACCCTGCGGCGGACGAGGCCAGACCTGCGGCAGTGGGGAAGTTGTTGCGCGAGACGATCTTGAGAGGGAGCGACGAGAGCTTAGGAAGTGATGAGTTGGCCTCTTCGACCTGACGACGCAGAGTACGTAGCTCGGCCAGACAGGCTTGTGTGCGAGCGCCCGAGATGTCC
>SWBH01000519.1:0-11282 GCA_024195465.1 Aureobasidium sp. EXF-8845 | reverse complement strand
CTGCGCAGGTACTCGTCTAGCTGCCGCTGATCAATTCCATAGTCCAATTGACTTATGAAGATACCTCTTGACTCTGTCTGGACGAGTCCACCTGCGGCATTTACGGGACGGTGGTTTGGGGTGTAGACATATGTTGGACTCATCTTCCTTGGACCAACAGGAGGTGGGTGGTAAAACACTGGACTTCTGTGCATTGGCGTACTCATTGGTGTACTCATAGGAGTGCTAATGGGCGTTCTACTGCTCATGGGTGTACTCGAAGCAGTAGAGTAATGTGGCGGCGAGAATTGCTGAATTGGGCGTGGAGCATCGTTACATCGCAGCAACTCTGGAGGTGATCGAGCTGTTGACCAGAGATAAACCTTGAGCGGTTTCAAAGAAGGTGAGCCATTGGTGAGGAACCCTTGAGCATGGTCAATATTTGCTTATACTTGCCTTGGTGACTTGACATACCATATAGATTGAATGCGTCTTTCGCTCGCTTGATCTTGATCCAACCGCGGCCTTTTTGCATGCCTTGCGGATTGGAGTCCATTTCAGTCCATCCTGGATGAGGAGCGACTTTTCTGGTAAGGTCTTTCAACATCCCCCAGGTATAGTATGGCGGCAGCTGTGGCTCCGCGTCAGACTGTGGCGAGATACGACCAATGTGTGACTTACGCCCTCGATATAGAAAAAGAAATCTCCATCACCAGAGCTCTTCGCTCGAGTTGAAGGGAATTGGCAATGCACGCCGGCAGGCATATGGGACAGCATATCAGTGGGGTGAGACGGGCTTGAGAAAAGGTCGTGATGCGAGTTGGAATGGCGCTCGTAATGACCAGCGACTCGAGAAAAGTGCAGATCAAAATATTTTTTGTTAGATCCTCAGGGTTGAAACTCTTTGCAGACAACAGGGTTGGCCAGAAAGGTCCGCTGGAATATCGGTCGATTGGCGCTCTATTTGTACACATCAGTGAAGAGCAGCCTGAGTATACAGCTTCAATGCATGAAATGCGTGAGGCTCCAACAGCGGATCCAGTTCCTCGTCTGGACCTTGACTTGCAATCTTGCACGCAATATCAAGATACGGGCGGGACTGTACAAACAGTTCCGATTGCCGTGTGTAACCCGAAGTGATCGGAGAGGGTCAGAACTTCAGTGGTAATCTGGGGTTGGCGCAAGCCATCTGAGCAAGCCCCATGTCACCATGCACTCGAACTGACAACCCCGCCAGAATAAGGATCGCGATAGGATGGAGCTGACGTCTTCGGAGGACAGGGGAAGCAAGGCTGCCTCTCCGATTCTCCTCTGTCGATGTGCTCTTCATGCCAGTGGCCAAAGCGTTTGCTCAATCGCATATGGGTCAGACTGATATGCACGGCTGAATGCGAGACCGGTAGCGGTGAAACCACTGGTTGGGGATCGGGTCAAGACTCAAGAGTGTTGTTTGCAGACTCGAAAGAAGACGACGCCCCGATCATTGAGGGATCACAAAGTTGATCTATCATTTTTCGCGGCACGGCATAGACTTATGGAGCGACCAGCGTGTGATGGGCGTCCCCAGAAGCAACGCGTATCGCGGCTCTGTTCACCAAGCAGAGACTCTGGTGGCGGCTATATCAATTAGACGAGGTATACCTCGAGTGAACGGACCGAATCCTGCGCCAGATGATTGTTACACCACATGCTTTCAGACGTAGCCGTGCCGCATCCCGTGAAGAAAGCTGCGGAGGCGCGATGCATGATGCACTGATGGTAGGCGAGTACCCAGCTATTCCAACCAGGTTTCAGGCTCACAAATGTTGTGACCCGAACTGCGGCAAGGACGTGATGAAGCAAATAAGTATCGTGGACGTGCAGAAGGCGCAGTTTGACGTCTGGCTCCAGCTTCTTGGAGAAGTTGCAGTTCAGCAACCGAGGCGAAACTGCCAGACTTCAGCCGCCACGCCAACCAGTCCCAAACACATCGATTAGCAGCGATCACACAAACGAACCCGGAAAATCTGATCGACTTTCATTCAAAATGCCACCGAGTGAGGCAGCAGTCATCGTCGCCCGCTTCTTGAAAGCCAACAGCTACGATGAGGTTTGAACACTCCCACGCAGCTTCATCCCCAGGACGTCCCATGCTGAACTGTCTCAATGTCAGACTCTGGACGCGTTCATCAAGGAAGCCGGCCTTCCCCCAAGTGCCGGGTCGACGAACAAGGGTGATCTGACAATCGAGAAGATCCTCGAAGAGAAGCGAACTTTTGATATGAGTCTGCAGTTCGAGAAACTCGGCAGTGATGAAGGTGCTCATGGTTGGAGCCAGCACGGTAAACAACTGCTGTTTTGTTTTGTTTTGCCGAAGTCCAATATATTGATTCCTTCCCAGCACCCGCCCTGCCGAACGAGATTTCAGGCCCGACACCTTCCAACATCCTTCACATATCGCTGCCTCGGGTAGCAAACACGACTGCTGGGTAAGTTGGTCAAGCCCGTTATTGAAGGGAACAGTGCGTGATTGACCTGATTATAGCAATGCAACCGAACCGCTTTTGCTGGCTACGACAGCTGACCGCCGGCTCAATGTCCATGATGTACCTGCATGCACGCTCAGAGATTCGCTATTGGCCATGCACGACTCACCAGTGCTCTCGACTGCTGTGCTGAAACAAACGTATCTGCTGACAGCTTCCATGTCTGGACTGTTGGCGATAAGCAATCTGCAGGGTGAGGTCTTTGACAAGCGCCGTGACCACCTCAAATATGTCGTACAGATCGCGACATACGAGTCTGGGGATGTGACCTGGCTTGCAACAGCTGGCTGGGATGGTAAGGTGCACCTCTATCAGCTTGACCTCGCTGGCAATGATTCGCCTACACTGCCGCCTCCCACTGCATCCATCTCGCTTCCAACTAACCCTGAATCACTGCTTCTCATCAAGCATCCCGATAACGACTCTCTGGTCCTTATCGTCACACGCAGAGATTCTACGCATCTTTTTTACTACAGTGTTGACAGCGAAGCACGTCTACTTGGCAAGCAAAACCTAGCGCCGCACAGCAATGCTTGGATCGCTTTCACTCCTTCTGCAATTGCCATGAGCCCAACAGACAGCACTCTCATCGCGGTTGCAACGAGTGCAATGCCGCACATGAAACTACTGATCGTACGTCTGATGGTTCCTTCGATGGACAGCGATGCCTCGCTGGCATCAATTGTTCCTGCCGAAGAGACGCAGGCTTCACAGGCACGCGCTGCACTCGCCCTGCAAGACCGCGAATCAGCCGCCATATTGATTCACTGCACGACCATGGCACCTCAGACCGCCTATAGTACTCCCGCACTCACATGGCGCCCAGACGGCACAGGCATTTGGGTCAACAGCGATGACGGTGCGATCCGCGGTATCGAAGTCACCACTGGCAAAATCATGGCAACACTCAAAGGCCACGAACCTGGTAGCAAAATCAGATGTCTGAGGGCTGGTTGGGTGTCCTCGGGTGACGACTCTGGCAAGGACCAAGAATGGTTGGTCAGTGGTGGGTTCGATCACAAACTGATCGTGTGGAAGCCTGAGACGACAAAGTAGGGGATTTTGTTGAGACGCAATAAAAACATGCATATGTGTAAAAGGCATAGATATGTACAAATCATATATTGTATTCTGGACTGATGAATGTTGCTGTCATGCAAGGGATCATTTGACATATGCATGGGATATGAGGAGCAGGGTTTCTACACAAGCATCTTTTGACAGGCAGAGGAATGACTTTTTGCATGCATCTCTGCTTTTAACGATAAGATAAAAGTGGAAGCGTTCAAGAGAATTGTTTGTGACGTTAGCTCGAACGTTATGACTGGCTCGAGTTGCTCAGGGGGAAAAATAATGATGAATACCTTTTCGAATATTACTGTAAGGATGATCATGACAGGGCATATCTCTTGCCGAAGCTGCCGTAGGCCATAACGTGGAACAGTGAGATATACGACGTCACACATGACCGCGAGCAGAAGATGATAAGATGCTCCATGCATATCAAGTAATCCCAACCCACCTAAGAGCAATCCTACCCGTCCCAAGACGCCCCAAGGGATATAGACAATGCCAAAGTTAATTAGGCCTGCCGAGAACATTCAAACAGCAACTTGTTCAGCCCCCTCAGCCCCACCATTACCAGAAATATTCGAGATGAAGTCTCTATATCTGAAAACTTCACCTCTCTTCCTATCACCGCCAGCCAATTCCTTGCCAAACACACCTTTAGCACCAAACGCTCTCCTCGACGAGAATTGACTCATAATGGCATCAACCTCATGATCCGAGAGTCGAAAGTCCTCAGCACCAGGCTCAGGAGCTGTATTGAGCAACGCATCTTTGAGCTCGTGCTTGTCGATTTGACCACTGTCATCGACATCGAAAGCAGCAAACGCCGCGGCTAGCTCTGATGGCTCGCTGATTTCAGATAGTGGCGCAGAGATCAAGTCGAGGAAGCGACCTAGAGAGATTGTGGAGGGAGTGCCGGGAGGGAAGAAGGCAGATATAGCCTTGGGGGAGGAATCCATGCCCATCTGCTGCAACATATCTGCGACGCTAGCTGACGTGATGGCGCCAGTATTGGAGTTATCCAAGACCTCGAAGGACTCACGCATGCTCCTTAGTAAGGACTGTGGGAGATGAGAGTATTGACCAGTAGCCATCTGGACCGGAGCCGAGAAGTTTGGCTGTGAAGGGGCGGTGAAACTCGGTCTTGGGGCAGTGGTTGTGGGCGAGTCGCGAGAAGTGGGTCTGCCGAATACAGGAGCTCGGATAGTAGCCTGAGTGGATGATGTGACAGTACGTTGAGCGGTCGGTCGCATGGGTCGGGTCGAGGTTGGCGATAGAAGGGGTGAGCGTGGTGCTAGCGGTGATGATGGAGCGATAGTAGGTGAACTCTGTGGAACGGCGGGCGAACTCGGTATTGCAAGCGGCGAAGGCGAGGAAGGGACTCTCGGCGATGATGGGGGCTCTTCATAGCGGGCGGCGGGTGAAGGTGACGGAGGAGCGGATTGCTCCAAGTCTACTGAAGTTCGTGACGCATGGCGGGAGAAAGAAATTGGCGGAGCAAGAGAACCAGAAGATGTAGGCCTTGACGAGGATTCTGCAATGCTGAGACGGCTGGTGGGCCGGGCGAAGGGACTCCTTGGACGGTCGCCGGTGACCAGCTGCGAAGGTCGTCGAACAAACGGATTAGATTTCTCAGGCGACAGAGAAGGAGACAGCGGTTTGGTTGGTGACTCTGATCGGTCGCGGACAGTCGAAGGAGAGCATAGGAGAGCGTCCGAGTCGGGACGGCGGAAGGGTGATGCTCGCGGAGAGCGCGGCGAGTTGAACGACAACTTTGTTGGTGAAGCCTGTCACTCATCAGTCAATCGATCTAGGCCGAGTGCTATACGGGTACCGACCATGGCAGCGGAGACAATACTGAGAAAAGGCGAATAAGATGTACTGAGTTTGACAACAAAAGTAGCGGTATAATGGCGGTTGTCAGGCGGGCATGTGCAATTCAACAAACAAACACGCGCCGGGGAAGCTCAAACGCCGCCGCCGCCGGCTCCCGCTTCCGCGCGCTAAAAACAGACCGGGGCTCGTGCGCCGTTGCAGATCGCCGGCTTGGACCCTGGAGCATGTGGAGAAGGAGGTCAAGAAGTTGTCGAGACTCTCTGAAATCAAGCAGGCACCATCAGACTCAATTCGGCACATGGAGTTGCGGTAATAACACAATACCTTCTCCGAAATGGCACTGCAACGCCAGAACAGCAGCAGTGACACCAGCCAGCCCACTCCGGTTGCTCCTGCCACCGCAATGCCAGGGGGTCCCACTGCTACCCGCCGCCCCTCACTGGCCTCTTTTCCCTCGCGCAAGCAGTCTTCCTACGATGTCATGCCTTCGGCCACCACTCGACCCGCAATGCGACCCTCGCTATCTCATTCCGCTCGCTCGCCTGGTATGCCCCGTCTCAAGCGGAAACCCCGTCCACAGTACCCCCAAGACTCTACCGAGCGCCATGTCGAATACATTCTTGTCGCCTCGTTCGACATTGATACAGGATCCGTAATGGAACATCAATACCCGGCTCCAATTGGCGGCGACGAGCACATGTTGGCAGAACTCATGCTGCCCGATCAAACCCATCTGCGAAGCCAGGACTGGACCGTCTTCTTCTTGCACAAGGATCAGTCAACAGAGGATGAGTCGCAGGAGAGAAAAGACAGACGCGAGCAACAAAGACAGGAAAAGAAGAAGATGCGAGCTGATAAAAAGTCCGACCCTGCTACCACCGAGCCGGAAATAGACAATGATTCCGACGACAACACCGAGGATGCAGAGTCCGAAGACGATGCTGTCAAGAGTACACAAGGTACGCCGCTGGTCTACGTCCTCAATCTTGTCAACACCAAGCACGATGTAAACGTCAAGAGAGGTGCCATCGTAAAGGCCATGGCAATCTGCACACGACACTCGTTCTTGCACATATACAAGCCACTACTTCTCCTGGCATTGGAGGATTACTTCCGCTCACCCACCATCGAAACTCTGGCTTCTCTGTATGAGTCTGTCAATGCCATGGACCTTTCACTTCTCCCACGACTATCCTTCCAGGAACGCTACATTTTGCAGGCTTCTGACGTCAAGGATTTATTCATTGAGAAGTTTGAGGCCATGGTCCATAAACGCCTTCACGAGGACAAGGTCAAAGATTCGTCCGATGAGAAACAGATCCATCAGCAGCTGCCCCGGCAACGTTATGGTCTGCCGCGAGACACGCATGAATATGATACCGTTGTGCACTACAACAAGATCCCAGTCCCCATCAAGATACCCACCGCCTTGTCTCTCGAGACTGTCGGCGATTTCTCCCTCATCAAACTCATCCAGACATTCAGCACACCGCACTCGGCTTCACCTCAACCTTTTACCCAGCATCACCCTCATCTGACCACGTCTGGTCCTCTCACGCATCCCATCATCGTTCTTCTCAATGCATTGCTGACTCAAAAGCGCGTCATATTCATTGGTCATAACTTGCCATCTTCTGAGGTCGCAGAAGCCGTGCTAGCTGCTTGTTCTCTCGCCTCTGGGGGTTTCCTACGAGGTTTCACCCGTCACGCATTCCCATATACAGATCTCACAAAGATTGATGACCTGCTCAAGGTCCCAGGCTTCATTGCTGGTGTCACTAACCCTGCCTTTGCTACACACACTCAGTGGTGGGACGTCATGTGTGATTTGCCAACTGGCCGTATCAAGATCAGTCCAAAGATTGAACAAGCTCCTCTGACCGAAGGTGTGCTTTTCTTTCAACAACATGGCAATGGAATACCACAACCACACAACGCACCAGGTCCTGTCTCATCAGCTGGCACGGCGACAGGTGCAGGTATGAGCGGGTTCCCATCCATACCGTCAGGATCTGGAGATCCAACAGGCGATGTAGCCTTCATGTCTAGCGTACTCGCTTCAATCGCTGAACGGCGTGGTGAAGGTGCTGTCCGCTTGAAGTTTCGACTCTGGATCCTGAAGTTCATCCGTATTGCAGCATCTTTCGAAGAGCTTGTCTACGGAGCCTCGGCGATATTTGCATACTATCCTCCTGGCTCACCTCTTTCGCCAACTACAGCCACATTAGACCTGCCTTCGCCAATGACAGTTTTAGATGCTGCACTAAAGGATCCTGCCATTGCAGGTCACGGATACATCTGGCCATCCCAAGAAGCCAAAATGCGAGAACTAGCAGCCAACGCCACCCGCATCGAAGGCTGGACAAAAACCCGCAGCTACTACAACTTCATCCAAGACTTTTCTGTCATGTTCTCCTTGCGTCCAATCCAAGACCTCGATCTCCAACATCTCCACGACAAACTCACCAAACTTCGTCTCGGCGCCGACGCCTCTGCAGCAGTCTACCTCGCCATCTGCGCTCGCGTGACCACTTACGAACAAATCAACCAATTACTTTCTGTATTTGCATATGGAGGCCCTGCGGTGATGAATGATAGACAAACTGGCATGTTTTATTTGGCGCTGGGGTTGATGCATCCGAGATTGGATGTCAGAGAGACTGTTGCAGAGTTGATTGATAGGATTAGGGTGCATGAGGCTGGGAGACATTTCTGGGCTGCTTTGGGCCGGTTCGAGCAGGCGGCTTTCGATAGAGTTGTGCTTGCTAGGGCTGAGAGGGAGGACAGTGGGTTGTTGGTGTGATTTTGAAGTGTGGATAGAGGATCGTGGCGTACAGTTTTTTTCTTCTTCTTCTAGCGGTTCTGAGATACCATGGTTTAATTTGTTGTTGGAGTTTGAGAGCATTGGGGAATATAGATTGGATAGCAGAAATGTGAATAATGATGGTGGTTCGACCACAACTTTTAGCCATGGTTTATTTTGAATGTTTGAACGGAGTGAGCGTCTCCATCTCGCACAATGCACACCCATTCTATCTTTGAAATTACTGGATCTTTACAGCCATTGCTAGTGACGTGCAAGCAAATTGGTCTCACATGGATTGAGGAATAAGCTTCGCTTTCGTACGAATCGTCACCACATCTCTCCTTATGGGACTCTATACAAACGCGTCAACACCTTGCTAGTCATGATCGTGTCCATACAACCGAGCGATGACTTCTTTCATGAAGGATCACTCACATCCCACTCTTGCTCTCGATACATTGATCCGTCTGTGCGCGTGTATCAATTCTTTTGCTGCCTTGCCATCATGGCCGTCACTCCATTGCTCACAAACGCCGTATAGCACTGTCCACAGACATGAATTTCACACCATAGACAGGTCATGAAGTCATCGCCAGGAGGTTCGTATCCGTCGCAAACGGCACAAGCGACTGGGTGTTTGTAATTGGAGCCCATACGTTGCCAGAGGTCGTGACCTCGATAACATGTTCTTTGCGAGGTTCGTAGTGGAAGTGCGTGTGCGACGTGTTCTTGAGGTGCCTCTTTGAAAGGGTGTTGGGGGTGGGATTGTAGTTTGGACAACGAGTTTGAGTGATCAGGTGTGAGATTTGTCTTATCGGACAATGGCAGAGCAGGCGAACTGTGGGCAAATGGATGTGTAAGATTTGAGGCGCCGGATTCCGCTTGATCGATTGGCAGTGTCAATGTTGCAGACCTTTGCTGAGTAGCAGCATGCTGAGAGGTGTAAGTCAGGCTGCGCGACGAGGGAGGGGAATGAACGTGTCACATACCACGAAAAGACCGGCGCCGGTCATCTTCTGTCGTTGAGTGGCCGCCTTGAAAAGGTCAGGTGAAGGAGAGTGAGTGACGCGTAAGCCATACTTGGTAGGACTGTCTTCGGTCAAGAATGGAGGAGTAGGAAGTTGGATCTGAGGAGTCTTGAGTGAGCGAGGTGGCACAGGGGTGCTCATGCCACTGGGTTCATCGTCGTCTGCTCCAAGGACAACAAGTTCCTCTGATGGAACTGTCACACGTGTTGCTGTTCTTGTTGAACTAGCGTCCGACTCGAAGCTGTCATCTTTGATGGTCTCGAAGCGGCTCGAATGCACGGAGTCGCTGAGTGTTTTGACAGTTGATTGCGAATCTGAGCGGCGAGCAAGGGATATTCTGGTAAAGTCTGCTTCCGACTCGAAGACTTCGATGGTCATCGTATCTATACTGGCCGAGGGCTGATTGACGGTCGGAGTTCGTGCAGCAGTGTTTGCTGATGGAGTACGATTGCGTTTGAGAAGGTTCATAGATGATGATCGAGGTCTCAGTTTCTTGTGCGGAGCCTCATTGACACTCGAGGCAGCCTTGGAGGGCACGCCACCCATGGCTGTCTTCTGCTGGACAGTGGTAGAGTCGGACGGCGGAGTCGATTGACTTGAGGTGCCGCGTCGAAAGCTGCGATGGGTGAAAATGGCAAAAGGCGCCATATTGAAGTTGAGTGTAAGAGTGATTAGCGGGAAGGAAGGCGTTGGTGATTCCTTCTCCTCCGATACAGACACACGTGGAGACCGCGCAAGTCGTTTGCAGCCAAGCTCATAATAGGGAAGGAGGCAGCAAATTTGGCTGATCGCCCTTGCATCCAAACTGAGACGAACGACGGCCGCAGGGTCCGGCAAACAACAGTTGACCTACACGAAAACATCCAAGAGAATCGCAAACAAGAGCATCAAAGGTTGAGACACGGTTACAGTCAGTGCTGGACAATGTGCAGACCGGTGGTCAGCCATGCAAATCGTCGGCAGATATGCAATATGCAATACTCCAGGAAGTCGCAGCCCCCCACTCCGATTGGCGCGCGGAAACGCACGGAATACACCTCGCTGCCACAGTCCAGTCAACGTCTTGTCAGCAACCATGTCACCGAGTCGCAGCGAAGCCTATAATACTGAACTTGGAATACGACACGACATGTATGATTTAGAAGAAACCAGGTCGTCGAGCAGCAGGCTGGGGCTCGGAGGTGGGGTTTTGTGAGACCATCTTGCGAGTCTCGATCGCCGGTGCTTCTCGTGCTTCATGCTGAGCTTTTTCTTCTTGTTGCTGGGGTTCGCGCAAGGCCTTCTTCTTCCACAGGGTGTTGTCCGACTCGAGCTCTTGCATAACCTGGTCCCATTCTTTTTCCTTCTCGGGATCTCCAGTTCCCAGGACGCGTTCCACATCGACGTCTTCTCCACGATGTACACGCTCGATGGTCTCCCGGAGGAGAGCAATTTTCGCTTCCGTTTTGCGTGTGAAACCCACGCGTTCATTTCTCAAAGCAATCATCTGGATTGCGTTCGAGCCGATCAATAGGGCGATGACGATGAAGAAGGTGGCAGGGTTCCACTCCTTGGACTTCATAGCTTGGGCCTTTTCGCGCTCGGCAACAGAGACGGGGTCATTGGGCTTTCTGAAGGCTTTGGGGATGACGGATTGCCAGACCGAGGCGACACGAGGTACCGAGGTGGATTCCGATGCGTGGTGGATTGAAGAAGAAAATGTTCGGTGACATAGCACCTGGCGTAGAGGAGCGACGACGACTCGCATATTGCTGGTGGTGATATGAGACTTGTCAAAGATTCTTGTTGCGCTCAAATTATGTCTACGTTTGAGCGGCTCTGAGAATCCAACGCTCCGAGCATCTAGGGCAAGGTCTCAGAACTCGGCACGTCGGACCGAAGCGGTTGCTGCAGAGATGAAGCCTGAAAAGGCATGTTTCTTTATCGATGCGGCAGAGTAATCATTAAGGCTGACAGTTGCCGCTCGTGCTTTGGAAATACCATGATGGCATACTAACATGTATCGACAACTCTGTCAAGCATGCCTTCTACGACAAT
>SWBH01000518.1:0-11288 GCA_024195465.1 Aureobasidium sp. EXF-8845 | reverse complement strand
CCTTCATCTGGCGTTAGTCTTTTCTTCCTTATTGCTTTGCACTTGGAAATCACATAGAGTGTATGAGTTGGATACCTCTCTTTCTCATGTTATTCTTACCCAAGTCTTTACGGCCGAGCTACTTATGGGTACACAATCAGACAATCTTTAATGGGCTTCAGTCATTACATTTAGTGGCAACAAAAAACATACCTGTGATATTGATATCGATGTTGAGCCTTCGTATAAGTGTAGTACTAGCTGCAAGCTAATTAGATTATTAGCAAATCCGTTTTGAGCTCTTGCATATTTGTAGTAGATCGTTTGCCGATCCAACGATGTCTCTCCAAAGTTGGCGCGAGGACAGGGTCATACCTCGGCTTGAAACCGTGCCGTCCGTCACGAGCCTCTTTCCACATTCGGTCTTTCGAGGTTTCTGAAGTTCGCGACGGAAAGAACGAAACATCTCAAAAATGCAAGCGACACGATCAACACGATTACTTTGCTCGCGTCTGCTGTCGCGGGATTTCGCTGTCGCCAAACAATGTAGCTTCCGGTATCTACACTGCATCAACCCTCTTCCATCGAACATCCACGAGACTAACAACAGCTATCTCTAGTCCATCATTGGTCGCTACCACATTATACCCTATACCCACCATTCGCACCTTCACCAACACAATTCCTACATACAAGAAAGGCGGCAAAGCAGCACGAGAAGCCTCTCGCACCGACTCTTCCTCCTCCTCATCCTCTTCCTCGGCAACAACAGCAGGCGACTCGGAAGACCCCTTCGACTTTAGCGCTTTGGAAACAGACATCAGCGATGCAATCGACAAACTCAAAACCGATCTTTCGCAATTGAGACAGGGAGGAAGATTTAATCCTCAAGTTCTTGAAGCCTTGAGGGTGCAGTTGAAACAAGGTGGACCCGTGAAGCTAGGGGATTTGGCTCAAGTGGTTCCTAAAGGACGCGTTGTGCAGGTTGTGGTTGGAGAGCAAGAGGTACGAAAACTCCTTCTTCCCAGAGGAAGGATGACAGGAGAGAAACTGACCAGACACACAGCACCTCAAACCAATCACCTCAACAATCCAATCCGCGAACCTAAACCTCACACCCCAAGCCGACCCTACAGGCCAAAACCCCCTCCTCCTCTCCATACCCATCCCCGTTCCCACCGCCGAATCCAGAAAGGCAACCGTCAATGCAGCAGCAAAAGCAGGAGATGTAGCAAACAATGCAGTTAGGAATGCAAGACAAGGGCAACAGAAGAAATTGAGGACTATGCAGTTGGCAAAGTCTGCGAGACCGGATGATTTGAAAAAGGCGGGTACGCAGATGGAAAAGGTTGTTGACAAGGGTGTACAGGAGGTTAAGAAGATTGTGGATGCGGCTAAGAAAGCATTGGATACGTAGAGAACAGAGGAAATATGGATAGACGTGGTGTTTGTAAGATATTGAGGTGCATGTATACTACTCTCTACAACTTCTTGAGTGATGTGCAATGAGAGATTGGAAATGCTCGTGACTAGGTGCTTTGACACTTGAATCTGAGAGTGAGTAATGAATTCTTGATCGGTATATCATGTCGCTATAATATCTCCTTCTAGCTAAAACGTTCAAGGGTATCATACCAGCAAAAAAGCATCCCAACAAAAGCAACTCCTGAGCGCCGTAAATCTGTTGCGTCGTAAAGCAAAGAAACCTCTCCCTGACCAGCAAATATACATCCACAACGAAACCATCCTCCCAAGTGTAGAAAAGCAAGACACAAAAACACACGTTCTTCTCAGGCACTAGTAATAGTGCCCCATCTACCCATGGCATTTCTGACCACATCGCCCAAATCGCGAACTAGTTCACCTTGGGGTTCCAGTTTGAGCAAAGACTGACTTATCGAGAAAGTCCAGCGCTGGACATCGCTTTCCGCAAATACTTTCTTCGGGTCCGCTTCGGTGTTGAATGCAGGCGCATTCCATGCCACAAAGGTACCTTCTGGCTCAACATTCTGCAAATTCTTGGTCAAGTCATCAACCGTTGTTGATAGAGTGGCAGTCCAGCCTTGAATCTGTGCACCTGCTGGTACCATCTCAAGTGGTAAAGTAGAAGATTTGATCCGGCGTATCCGTCTTGAATCGGATTCTCCAGTACGACGGCGACGAGGACGATCCTCATATTCAGACGCACTATCGTCATCATTTACTCTGTCATTGCCGGATGTTTCTTGCAATGCACGCTCATCTATCGTTCTGCGGCGTCTAGGTTTTGACGCTGGTGCGGGACGTGTGGGCTCTACGAGTTGAGTACTGGCGAGATCAAGTTCACTAGCCTTGACGAACCCCTTAGGTTGCGTCTCGCGACGACTCTCTTCTGGTGGTATGTTCTCGAAGTCTACGTTTGTTGGAACAGCAGTTATGGGAGTGGCGGACTCCTGTTCTCGTCCTCGACCCAGAAAGTCGCGAATGTCTGCATTGTTCGGAGGAGGTGTAGCACTTGAAATGTATGGCTCCCCAGTCGGAACGAAACCCTCTCCACATTGTCTCTGTGATCGTTCTTTTCGTGCAAACTGCTTAGACGTCTGTGATTCGGGAAAGTGAAACCATGCATCACGCTCAGGATCGACTGGAGACACGAAGGGCTTATTGACGAATTGTCGAGACTTCTGTTTCGGAGGACTGCGTCTTCTTGGTGCTGCTTCTGGAATCATGTCCAAAGGAGTACCTTCGGTGACTTGCTGAAAAGAGTCGAACATAGGATGGGGCGCTGGAGACGATCCGAAGGCTTCGACGCTATTTCGCATCGGCGACATGTGAAGTACAGGGGGAGGAAGATTAGACGGTCCTATGACTCGACGGGGACCAGCACTCTCAAGCTCTTCTAATGGAATGAACATGGGCGATGATTGACGAGGCGTTGGTAATGCTGGCGTTTCTTGTTGTGGAAGTTGTGTTTCGAAGGTAGGTGAGCTTTCTCCAGGAGGAAGGCTTGATGCTTGCTTAGCTGGGGTTAGGAGCTGGATATTGACGTTGCTCTTTTTATTGCTGTGAGCGTTCATCTTAGCAGTTATCCACGGGTTTAAGACTGCAGCACTTGTTATAGATTCAGGTTGCTCTTCTTCCTCGATAGCGGTCTCTCTGGGCTGGTCTACTGAATCCATGAACAGAGTGAGGTCGTCTTCGTCCAGATCGTACATACTGCCCATTGGCTTGATCTGGTGTGATCTTAGTCCTGGTGCTGGTGTCGCAAACAGTTCGCGGCTTTTGCTTGTAGGCTCTTGAGTAACCGCGGGTTCTGAGTTATCCTTCTCTGGATAGCATATCAACATCAACCTTCTGGCAGCCTCCACAACCTTGTGGACTTCACCAAATAGAACGTCATCCTTGGCTGGCTCGATGTTGACGTCGTAGCTACCAGGTGGACAGGAAATTGATAGATACAGAAAAGGGTCTTTGGCATCTCCTGGCAATGACGATTCCTTGAGACTTTCCTTGTAAATCCTGACAAGCTGCTTGGATATACCGCGGGACGAAGTAAGAGGTCGATCATTAACCGAGACGTACTGTCCCAAACCACTGATCTTCGAAGCGTGTGCGTTAGGGCGAGGAAGAAAGGCTTCTACAATGAATCCCTCATACTCAAGCTCGGCCCAGGCACATTGAGAAGCGCAAGGTTGTCCCACGACCTTAAAAGCAGTATCCTCGATTCCACCGCCAATTTTTGGTGCGTAGGTCCAATTATCCTTGTCGTTTTTTGCCTTGATGACCTTCAATGACAGTCTCGTGGCCGGTCTGGCAAAAGCATAGGATTGTAGTAGTTGCTTGATCTTTGTCAAAGTCTTGGGTGCAGCCTTCAGAGCAACTTGCTTGCGGACTGGTTGGTTCTTGAGAAAATTGGCAATGCGAATTGTGGTTCCAGGTGGATGAGTGGCACGATCTTGCACCGGATCGCCAGTCTGACATATTTTGATAGCAGTCGCAACACTTTCGCCCTCGACTCTTGTAGTTATGATCATTTCACCACTCATCTCCAATGCACTGCTCAAGGCTTCACCTTTAAAGCCAAGATAGGATGAACCTACAAGAGCAAGATCTTTTTCATCCTTGAGTTTGCTGGTACAATAAGGTTTAGCCACCAATGGTCTATCGGTAGGAGCAATTCCATGGCCATTGTCTTTGACTTGGATCACGTCGAGTGTGTTGGTCGAAATCTCGATAGTGATATTAGATGCTCTCGCGTCCAGGGCGTTATCAATAAGTTCTTTGACCACAGAGACGGGATCTGTCAATGCCTGGCCAGATCGAAGGGTGCGAACAGCATTCTGTGGAAGAGCGTGTATCGACATGATCATGAAAACTCCATGCTTGTTCTGTCCTCAGAGTACTGGAAGAAGATGGTGTGGCGAAGGAAGACGCGATGGAACGCGAGTCGATAGCGAACGTATATTTTCTTTATTGGGTAACGCCAAGCCGTTTGCACTTGCCTTTCTGGCGGCCTTCGAGAGTGTCATCAGTTACGACAATATGCCTCTGACTAATTATCATCGCCTCAGGTGCAAGTTTGCCTAATTCTACGGACCTCTGTAATCAATTTGGTGTTTACCAAGCATTGATTGTAGATATGTGCAGGTAATCACTACAGAGCATCGGTGAAGAGATCTAGATGCCGCCGGAGGAGGCTCCTTCCATAGCTCCGTCAGCTCCGGCGCTCGCGTCATTGACAGGTTGGAGCTCGTCAACCACAAAGGTAGATAAACATCGATTCCACTCACACCGAACATTCATCATTCTCCTACGTCCGTCCCTAGCATTACTGTACTCCTCCTCAAACACCTCCACATCTTTCAAGGCTCAAAGATCACCTCGGCATCATAGACTGCTACCCTGTACTCGACTGCGGATCATCTTCTCGATCACCGCAAGAGCAAGCTCGCCTCGACCGATTGTATATAGAAAGATCGGAACGCAAACGAGTAGCGAAGATTAACAAAGCCAACGTCCGCTTTTATTACTGTCAACATCTCGACAGAAAGCCTTGTCTCGCATTCTGGACAGCGGGTCTCTTTGGTTATTCAAAACTGCCTCCACCAGATTCTGAGCATCCTCCTGCTTCAACAACCCCTTCCCTGTTGGCAGTCCCTAGTACTACACCTCAAGATTCAATCACTTTGAGTAACCCTCCCAAAACAGCCAGCAATTAATCGACATGGCTCTTGCTCCCAAGTTCGCTGGACAGGCTCTTTCAAGCAGCCGCGGTGCTAGTCACACTCTAGAATTGTGTATGTGGCCCTCGGTGTAACTGGTCATAGATTTTGCAGCTAATGAAGACTTCTAGTCCTTGACTATGTCTGCCCCTTCAGCAAGAAACAATTCGATACCTTCTACAATGAAGTCGCACCCATCGTCGAGAAAAACTACTCGAACAACCTGCAAGTCATCTTCCGCCAGCAAATCCAACCATGGCACCCTTCATCCACGCTCGTCCACGAAGCCGCCGTTGCAGTATTGAAGACCGATCCTGCCAAGTTCTGGCCCTTCTCTGCTGCCCTCTTTGACAAGCAGACCGAGTATTTCGACGTCAATGTCGTCAATGAGACCAGAAACCAGACTTACAAGAGACTTGCTAAGCTTGCTGCTGGTGTCGGTTTAGACGAGAGCAAGATTTACAGTCAGCTTGAGATTTCTGATAAGCCTGGTCCGGATGGAAGTTTGAACTCTGGAAACCAGGTGACTAATGATCTCAAGTTACTCATCAAGGCTGGTCGTTTGGTCGGTGTTCACGTCTCGCCCACCGTTCTGTTTGATGTAAGCGCAGACAAAGTAATCTAACAAGAGACACACGTATACTGATTACGATCGCAGGGTCTCAACGAACCAAGCATTTCAAGCAGCTTTACAAAGAAGGACTGGGAGGAGTGGTTGCAGAAGAATGTCGTTTGACTAGGCCATCCGAAACTCTGAGGAGACGCGCAAAACCGTCCTGCCGATCGTATTCCAAGCTGAGATGAACTGACGATCAATCTTATGCAGCCGAGCTGAATAAAGTGTTTGCAGGTAGTGTCTCAAACTAGGGATATAGAAAGTACACAGAGTCTCCAGCTCCCAAGTTCCATCTGTCGACAGAATGTGAGGTTGAAGCAAAGCAGTAGAGTTTGCTCAAAAGTCATGTTTAGGATATTTAATGCTGGTGAAGTAGGAAAAGAATCGTTTGTGATTACTAGAGTATAAGTCATGCTGTATGGACCTCGCACTACCTTCGATACGGTCAAAGCAACGGTGTGCTGGAGAAGCTTGTGTTTGCATCCTTGATAGCAATGCGCGTCGCCTCACGATTTTTTACACTCCCTAGACAGTCTCCTTGGGAGCAACTTCGAGTGTCTCGGGTTTCTCTTCATCGCTGTACTTCTTGTCAACGTCTTGTCCTCTCTCCAGGCGAGATGTGACCGAGGTGGTCGCGCGGGTCTTCCAGGCGGGGGTTCCGAGGTAGCGGATGCCCTTAGGGTCCTCGAACATAGCGGTGACTTCCTCGAGTGGCTTGCCGGCTGTTTCTGGGAAGGCGAGGAAGACGTGGATCCACATTGCAACACAGAAGACACCGAAAACGATGTAGGTGTGCCATCTGATATTGACGAAAGCAGGCGGAACGAAAAACGCAAGTCCGAAGTTGAATGCCCAGTTTGCTGAGGTCGCGACAGCTGTGGATTTTGCTCTAACGCGGTTTGGGAAGATTTCACTCGGGTAGATCCAGGAAACCTAGAATCTTGAATCAGCCACGTTTCGTGACAAGCAAAGAGACGACACGTACAGAACCCCAAGTAGGTGCGAGGGACGCAACAAAGAGGTATGAGCAAGCAATAACAGCTTTGGATGCAGCTCCGGTTACTTCGGTGGAAGCCTCAGGAGTGTTGCCGCCAACACCACCCGGACCAGGATAGGTTCCATATGCGCCCAGTATGCCTGCATTGGCGAACAGCCACAACGCCATGAGAGCAGCTCCAACCAGAAGCAGAGGGCGGCGGCCTACACGATCGACCAAGAGCAGTCCAGGGGTAGTCATGACGACGTTGATGACATATTGAATGGATGAGGAGACGAGAAGGTTATTGACCGACAGGCCTGCCATCTGGAGGACGTACGCTATGTAATACATCGCGAAGGAGATCAGCATCGTTATTGGGGTAAATGTATGCTTCTTGATGTTAGAAAACTTACCATCACATTCATGCCGGTAAGCTGAGACCATATCTGAGTGAAGACACCGATAATAGTTCTGTTGAGCATACGAGGACGGACACTTGTATGGCTGGAGGCACTTTAGCATCAGATCGTCGCAGAAGGTAGTCAAAGCCCCCACACCCACCTGAGTAGCGATGATGGCACTCATCGACGAGATATCAAATCCAAATAAAGCTCCTCCAATGACGGCGATCGCGGCGATAAAGTAGGGGTTTCCGATCTGTTTCACCATCTTGTCGGTTGTCCTTGATGGCGAGGCGATTCAGGTGTTGGTTAGTAGTTGTCCTCGATGGAGAGGCGATCCAGGTATTAGTCAGTAGTTGTCGTGAGATAGGATAAATGTAAGTGGCGTGGAGAAGTGGGAGACGCAGCTAGACAAGCAGTAAATTCTAACATAAGAAACCTGAGGCAGGCGCGTCCCACTTGCCGTCACTTTAAGTCCGAAGCTGACTGAACCAATTGGCGCACTTTCTAACGATTCACAACATCTAGAGTAACCAACATGCTGTGGATGTCGTAAGCAGATTATTACTCGGAATCCTTCAGCCCACTATAGCCCTGGTTTCTTCTCTACTGCAACACAGCCCTCTGCCTCTGCCTAGCTCTAAGTTTTGCTTGCCTCTGCTTCCTCCCCCTCCTCGCCTTAGCAAGATGGAACCTCGCCATCCATGTTTTCACCGTTCTGTAGCCAACGCCACCTCCGATCATTACCATGAACACAATAGTCGTAGGAACAGCGATGATCCAGAAGTACGAGTCCGAATGCTCGATACCTTGGAAGTGAGTGAAGTTCATACCAAAGTAACCACAGAGGAAGGTCAAGGGTGCGAAAAAGACGGTTACGAGAGCGATGATGGACATTGTTGTGTTGGTGCGGGCACCTGTGGGAAATTAGTATTAGCATGAGGGAAGATACAGGATAGAGAAGGAACTCACCGATGGTGTTGAACATCAGAGATGATAAGTTGTTAGCTGATGCATCCATCTGCTCCAGCGACTGAATGATGGTGATACAATGATCCAACACATCTCCGAGATAGACATGCGCCAAGGGACTCATGACCACAGTGGTAGGAGATTGAGTAAACAGACGTTTAGGTTGTGGTCGTCGATGGTCACTGATTTTTCGTGACGCTGGCTCCGAAGGCAGTGGTGCGCTGGGGTAAGGATCAGACTTATGATCTCGAAGCGAGTTGACAAGATTAACAATAGGTTTGAAAAGATTCTGCAGCATGTCGATCTCCTCTGTAAAGATATGCAGTGCTTTGGAGGTGCTCATTGATGGGTTGGTCAGGACATCGATCTGTAAGTCTTTTCGCGCTTTGTTATAGGCTTCTTTGACTGGGATGGCCAAATCGACGATAGCGTCAATAATAGCCTGCATTACCAGTGATGAGTCTGCACTTCGGCGCAACATTGTGGCGGGACTCTTCAGTCGTTCCAAGATGGGCTCCTCGACATCGGCGCCAGAGTGTTCGAAAAATGAGATAATAGTGTTATTCGACATCAAAAACATCGAGACCTGCTCAACGCTGACAACAAGATTCTCCTCGAACAGTGCAGAATGCTTTTCCATGAATAGAGTGTGCTCAGGGTTCTGCATGCTCTCATAGCGATGTAGTGTTCTGATGTTTTGCAACGGCGCGCCATCTGCTGTCGAACTATGTGCTCGGATCATGTCTCCCATCTTATCCAGTCCATCAGGATCGCGGTACTGTGGAAGGGTAGACTGCTTTCGCTTCGACTTCTTGAAGGGCTTTTTCCAGAAAGGAACACGCTCACGTTCTGGGTGATGCTCGTGCGCTTCATCAACCTCATCATAGCGTATCGGCTGCTCATCATCAGAGCAATCGCAGTCGTCCGTGTCAGCATGTGAATGTATGCGAACGAGC
Source organism: Aureobasidium sp. EXF-8845 (assembly GCA_024195465.1). Taxonomy (NCBI): domain Eukaryota; kingdom Fungi; phylum Ascomycota; class Dothideomycetes; order Dothideales; family Saccotheciaceae; genus Aureobasidium; species Aureobasidium sp. EXF-8845. The sequence continues at coordinate 2,184 of SWBH01000518.1, read as the reverse complement.
TTCTGCAACGTCAAAACGACAAATGCATGATCAGAGTACCAATCACACTTTGTACGGGTGCGCGTGTTGATCAAATCCTCAATGGCCAGTCTATGCAATCCATAGTGTTGACCAAGGATCTTGATGACATCCCAACTCAACCCGTTGACCGAAATCCAGCGGCAAGGCAAGTGGGGTGGTCGCTTTTCAGACAAAACTTCTTCCAGCGTATCGTTGTCAGTTTGTACAGACTCCAAGTGCTCAGCACTGAAATCCGCAACCAGGATGTCGCAACGCGCCCGCAAGGCTTCCAGGTGCGGACTCACTCTCTCAGCATCAGTATCAATTCCAGGTTCGGCACCGGGCTGCCAGTTTGGTCGACTGGGTTCATGATAAGTTTTGACCGTGTTGGATCTGGACAGTCGTCTTTGGCGATTTGTGTTGTCGGTTGAAAAATACGACGTACCCGAGGCGACGCTTCCTAATCGCTGACGACCGCCTGTGACCTCTGGACTACGAGGACTAACGATGGAGCTACGTCCTACTGGTCCTTGATCCTGGAAAGCCACTCTATCCGGCGACTGAAAGTCTCTGACTGTAGTGTTATCCATCTTGGCTTTTGACGCAGGATATGAGTTGCGCGACTATTTGTTGTTTTGGTTTGGTGCTGAAAATCAAGAGGACTATGGCGACGGCATCTGGAAACGGAATGGTAAGATTGTGAGCTTAGGTGACAACAGTCGCGACATCAAAATTGTTTCCACTCGTGCGGGTATACAATTTATATTGCCAAGATATAGACAAGAAATAGGTGCAGGAAAATAAAGATGCTTGGGACTGAACGCAAGGAACGACGGGAGGATGTCACTGGTGGGTGAACGTTTAAATTGTGGGGCAATCAATGATGAAATTGGCTGAGTGACTTTGGTGATCCATACCACCTGTTACCCTCGTGCGTAAGGAGGGGATCGTCAAGAACTGGGAACCAGACACAAAGTCATTGAAAGTCTTTGCTTTTGGTTTTGTTTGAGGTTTTGAGGTAGAATAGCGATGCTCTAGGGTGGCACTGAATTGAAACCTGGGGACCTAGTCTCAGATCCAGAACTATCACAATAGCAAAAGCGTTGTCGAGGCAGCGAAACAACTTCGCATTACCGATCTTGTCAAACAAGAACCTGTACATAGGACTTGGTGGTGTATTATAGGTATATGTGCTATATTCACACCGCAGGCACCGACAGACAGAGTAGTCAGTGCAGGGGAAATGAGACGGAGCCCCTGGTCAATAGAGTGTTTGAGACCCTCCCATATGCAGAATAGAAACGCCAGTAACAGAACGAATGGCATCAGAGAAATGAAAAATCAACAATGTTAGAGAGCAGCATTTAGCAGGCGCACCCATCGCGCTCGTTGTCGAGGTTGATGGGGATCGTTTCAGGGTAGTCTGCGTTGAAGTCACCGCTCTCTTCTTGGGCCAGAGCGTTGCGGGCGATCACTGGTATATGTTAGCATCGAATAGATAGAAAGACGGGCCGGACAATGATTACCTTCGAAGGCCTGTTCAACGTTGATGGCCTCCTTGGCACTAGTCTCAAAGTATGGGATACCACCCTTGGATTGGCAGAATGCCATGGCACGTTTCGATGAGACCTTTGTATCAAGTCAGCTCGCTGTCAGGTCATACTCATGCCCTACAGAACATACCATGCGCTTGCTCTCCTCTACATCCACCTTGTTGCCGAGCACAACCTACTGGGTGTTAGTCCTATCCTCATCCGCGTCTTTCTCATACAGGTAGAGCTTACGAAGGGGAAGCTCTCGGGGTCCATAGGGCTGGCCTGAATCAAGAACTCGTCTCTCCAGCTGTCGAGGGTGTCGAAACTCTTGGAGTTGTTTACATCGTAGACGAGCACACAGCAGTCGGCACCACGGTAGAAAGCAACACCGAGCGATTGGAATCTCTCCTGACCAGCGGTATCCCAGAGCTATCATGTGTGTCAGATGTACTGAGATAGACAGTCTTGGCGGAGGAATGGTCTACGCACCTGCATAGTGACTAGTCGGTCGTCGACCAGGACCTCTTTTGTGAGGAAGTCTGCGCCAATGGTGGCTTTGTAACTAGCGCTGAACTTCTTGTTGACCTGAGAGTAGCATGTCCATCAGTCTCGTTGTTCCTTGCTCTTGTTCTTGTTGCTCGGGTATGAT
>SWBH01000517.1:0-11301 GCA_024195465.1 Aureobasidium sp. EXF-8845 | reverse complement strand
GGTCCATGGTGTCGGCCAGTGGTCGTGTTTAAGATGATAGATGAAGAATGACATTATACTGCCGACAATGATGCTAGAGACTAGCTGTGCAGCGCGAATGGCATGGAAAGGTACGCGAACTTTGTCATAGCCGTAGAGCTGAGTTCGCGACCGACTCAAGAACAGATCTGAGAGCATTATGGAGGGAGATGACGTGATATTGTTGTCGGGTACAAAAGCGAGTACGCAAATGCGAGCGGTGTGCGACAGGAAGCAGTATGATTAGGTAGGATGAAAAGGAATGTGGCTTGTCTATAGCAAAAAGAACGATTATGTCACAGACAGTCGCTTCAGCTGGTCAACTAAAAACCTACCGGTCATGAAGGAGGGGAGGAATTGCCTATGTAGGCGCGCCTATTGGGAGTGGGCTGCAAGGTACGAGCCTTGGTGGTCGCCGTCCGGGGAGGATCCTTCTTGGATGCTGCTTTTTTTAGACCACGGTGAAACTCAAAAATTGCGATACGAGACTGGTGGTAAAACTCTTTAGGGAGACCCTTTATCACAGATATGATGTAACAAGATCTACCGAGCTCTCAGCTACATGATGAATATTGAATAAAACGGTCGGATGTGTCGGTGTAGAACAAACGTGTCTGGTGGACGGATAATCAGAATCAGGAGGTCGTCAGAACGAGGATTAATCATCTGCTTGGCACTATCGAATGCAGGCTTCGGGCACTTCCCTGCAGCTTATTCTCCGATAGAAGACCGCGAAACGGAGGCATGTCTCCCTGACACTCGTGTATCGGATGCTGCGACGCTTTCAAATAGCCGATCCGCCTTCACGTTACGGAGTGTTGGACGTGCATCCGAAGACGAGGATGGCGACAAGGATAAAGATTTTTGAACATGAGATCCAGCTCTCGGAATAGATATAGTACAGTAAATACAGAGCAGACGAAGCGTAACCTCTACTTGATCTTCTTGGCCTTTAGCTTGATAGTCTCGTCATTGACAAAGATACCCTTGCCCTTGTAAGGCTCGGGCACTCTCCATTGACGGATTTCGGCAGCGAACTGCTTGACGACTTCCTTCTCAACACCCTCAAGTAGAATACGAGTAGGCTGAGGAGTGCTCGCTTTGACGCCTACAGGAACGCCGAGCTCGATAGGATGTGAATAGCCGACTTTGAGAGATACAAATTCCTGGCCAGGGTACTCGGGTTGTTTTGTGACAGCAGACTTTTCGACAGTCGCACGGTAACCGACACCGACAAGACGGAGGATGGCAGAGTGGCCTTCGCTGACACCCAGAATGTGATTTTGCAGATATGCGCGGCAGGTTCCTATGTAATGTGTTAGATGCATAGTCCTGGCTCTTACACAGCATCTCTCACTCACCCCACATCTCCCTTTGCTTTCTCTCTTCCTGATCCAGAATGCTCAAGCTGTACGTGCGCTTTGCCTCGTCCGAGACAATGTTCATGTATGCGGGAATGGGCATTGACAGCTTGCCGAGGGGGCCTTCAATGTGGACTGTGGCGCCTTCCTGGGTACGGCTGACTCTGGCACCCTTCTTTTGGACCGGAGCTTCGACAATGTGGAAGTTGACATCTGGAGGCAGTGACAGTGGTGCGCTACCGATCTTTGACAAGCATGACGACGAAGTAGAGAAGGACGATGATTGTTGCTGGAAGGCTGGTAGGAGGAATCCAGGGATAGAGATTTCTGCGGAACGGGAACTTTTGAGCGCGCTGACACAGCGCCGCCTTGCTGGTGTAAACATGGTGTGTGATGGGAACGAGGTGTGTATCGCGACGATTACAACTGCTACTCTTCACTTGAGAAACAAATGCGCGGCGAACCAACGACTTTCCTCCGCTCTCGAGTGAATCTTGGCACCGTTTTTCTCCGCCCTCTCCGCTCTTTCGCGGTTTCCACTCCTGCATCGCGCTTCACCATCTCGCATTGTCAATAATACAATTGCAGGTCGATCCCAGACTGTTCATCAATTGTCTATTGTGGCAAGTAAATCATCAGAGAGAGCTCTCTGTCAAATTTCCTTCCTTCTGCCATTCTCCACTCCACTCCCATCCTCCCTTCATGCCACCAGCGTCTCACGATCTGAGACCAACAACTTTCCTTCCCTAACCTCGATCATGAACAGAAACATGCTGGCCATGCTACTGTTTTCGTTCGTTTTGTTCCTCCCTTGCATGGGCTTCCAACCAGCCCTCAAGGTTCGCGATCTTACCTCGGATCTTACAGATCTTTCGGCTATCGAACTTCCTTCCAACAAGGTTCGCATCACCCAAGGCATGCACACCATCATCGAAACCATGCACAAAGTCGAGAAGCTCCCTTCATGTCAGAAGCTGGCTTCTCAAGCACTACTCAATACTTGCTCCGAAATCGATCATGCTACCAGCCTCGAAACTAACAAAGGTGTTGACGTTATGCTCGAACGCTCAAAGTCCATCTATGCTACCCGACTGGCCATTTGCGAATTGATGGACGCCAACGCCAATATTCCTTCCTCCTGTTCACCCTTCAGACCCGTCGAGCACGCTTCCAAGTTCAATGGTTTCCGTGGGTTCATTGTCAACGGTCGCTTCACCAAGCCCGCAGCTTCACGCAGCTTCGATGACAGCAGAGATCTTGATCAATGCTCGGCCTCACTCTCTTTGAACCCGGTGTGGTGGACCAGCTACTCCAACGCTCGTCAAAACGCAGTGCTGCTCTGTCATTCTATGAGAGCAGAGTTAGACAAGGGTGAGTACAAAGACACATTATCTACCGTCATCGCTAACACATAGCAGATGACATGGTTGAGAAGATGAAGCTCGCGTTCGAGGCAGTTATGGAAGCCGCCAGTGTCATGTCCGACACGACCGAGGAGCACCGGGTGTTTGAGGAGCAGTGGACTGAGATGGGCCAGAACATGCAAGCCTTCCATCTTGCGCTGAACTCAGATCTTGTCATGCAGAATCGCATCGTTGAACAGTGGGCAAAGTTCCAGAATGACCTTCGCGATCTCGAGGGCAACATCCGCAACATGGGCAGAGACGTGGAAAGGGTCCGCGAGGTAGCAAAACATGATTGACACCATTTCTTCTGACACTAACGAACAACAGGCGTCTTCCCACATCACCTTAGAATTTGAGAGTCATCGGGCTCGGGCCCAAGAAGCACAGGCAGATGTGACTCAACACCTCAGCCACGTGTTGGACATCGCTGTCCAGATAGATCGGTCTCACGACAACTCACTCGCAGCCTCGGAGGCCCTTGATCAACAGAATCAAGTATGTGTAAAGACTTCGCCTATGGGTGCTCACGCTAACAATAACCAGCAAATTGCATACACGCTGGCCCGTAACGCCGAAACTGCGAGAGCACTCCACCACCAGACCGAGGTTCTGTTGCAAGCCATCTTCGCCGTGACCGAAAATGTGACAGACGCCGCAAGAATCGTATCCGAGTTTCAAAACGACATTCACAACCTGCCGACCAAGGTCATTCAACAAGTTTTCGAAGGTTCTCTTGGGAGCGTTTCTTTCGATTATGCTTCATGCGTTCTCCTGTCTGTCTTCTGGTGTGTTGGCTTTGCAGCCCTTGACACCTGGGGTCCATTCCGCGCGAGGGGCTCGGTCATTGCATCACTCGGCATGGCAATCGGTATGTTCTTCTCCTATGCTAAAGTGACCATTCGCTGACATCTCGCAGCATCTACTTATCTTGTGCTTACAATTCCGCCAGTTGCCAATGCTCCCTCGACCAACATCCTGGGCATCGTCGCGATCACCACCGCTGCAGCTTTCCTCTGCAAGCTTTGGTATAAACGACAGGAGACTTCGGACGAGTCGAGTCTTCCAGACAGTATCAAGATTGAACCCTAAGAGGTCAGTTTCACTGTCGCATGCATTCTCAGACACAGGTCCAGCCTTTCGCACTCCGTCGATTTGTTCATACTCCGCTTGCTTCTTTACGACTATCTCCTTATGTTGCTAAGCAACCACTCATGACACGATCATGAACTTACGCCCATACGAGCTGGAATATGGCACTTTATCTCTTTTTTTGCTCGTTATTTTCAGCCAGCATATGTATTTTGATGCGACCTCCTCATTCTCAGCATCTTGATCTGGAGGTTATTTACAAGACATCTGCTAGACCTTTTTCTGCCGTTCCATTTGTTACGTTCAAATTTTGCTTGATAGAAGCTTTAGCTCGTCCTTACTTATCCTTACAATATGTTTCCTTCTAAGGTCAGCTATTCTCACTATGTGCGCACATATGATCAACGGGTCAAATCCGGCTGGTCATACTTCTCACGGGTAGTAGACACAACGTTAGCTCGTTAAGATTCAGACATAAATACGTGCGTTTCTCTTCGAAGTAAAAAGTAGACGCAACAAGCTGCAGGCATCTCACATCTCGATGGCCACGGTCTAGCATTCCAACAGAGCAGAAGCCGTCGCTTGAAATCTCCACAAGCGGGCATGCGGATGGCAATGATGTACGTTTGAACATGATCAGCCCACAAACAAAATGGTGGGGTGAGGATATTTTGATCGTCCCGTCGAGCTCTCAACATGAGTGCGACAGGGTTGACAAGGATGATGAACTCGAGGCAAATTTGCGGGCCTGATCGGAGGGTTTCAGGCTGCCTACACCCTGCTACACTGCCGTTGTCTGCTACATAAGATGTTGATCGTCCTCAACTTTTACCGCCATCTGATTATCATCCATCTCAATCGCTCTGGTACTCACACTCCATCTAAAACTCAGGTATGTTCAAAGCTGACCTCGGTGGTCAATTTCAATCTTCTGATTCGCAAACAGACAACTTTACCACCTTCTTTGTATCATACATCAACTTAAACAATTTGCTCCGAGTCAATCTATATCATCAGTCGAGAATCATCTTTACACTCCCAATCGTCAACAGCACCATGGCATACGAAAACACAGTCCCCATTGCCGTCATTGTTGGCTTTGTCACCTCAATCATCCTTCTGATACTCGTATTGCGCTGGCTCAGGCTCAAAAACAATCAGAAAAAAGCCATACAGAAGGATCTCGAGGCTGCTAAATTAGAATCATCGGGGTTTGATAATAAGGCTTGGGATGCTTTGACACCAGTGGCGAGCCCACAACATGCTCTGTATTATGCAAATGCGAGAGAGAACAGAAGCCTGATGAATGGGTATGCCGCAGAGCAGAAGATGGACAATGAGTGGAGAGCTGCTAGGATGGCTCGAGGTCATGCGTGAGGGGTACATCGAGTAGCAGCTAGAGTTAGATAACGAATTCATGACATTGGTACGACTTGTTTGAAGATGTTTCTCAAACTCCCTCTTGTGCTCAAAGTATGTGAACGGAAGATGTCGAGGTCCGAAGTTTGTTGGAACATGCGACCTCTGGAGAATCTTCGGCGAAATTGGGTCATGACTGCGGGCAAGATGCGAGTCAACTTTGAAACCTTCAAGGTGTTTTGTAACAGGTCGCCAAACAACTTGGATATCGCCATTCATTACTAGGAGACTGGGACAGACTTACGACAATATTGCTATTTGCCTGGAGGGGTTGCGCACGAAGAGAATGACGTCCTACGAGGACAGTGTTACTGGCCATGCGTACAGCACTCTGCTGCGCATCGGGTTGCCCGCCTACACGATGCACTTCAAGAGCCCGACGTATATGAGAGAGTCCATGCTGGAGAGACTGGACAGGACCGTTTGCAAGGATATCCTCAAGGCTTCGGCCCAACAGCCCGAAGTCAGGTTAGTCATATGTACGCCTTCTCTATTTGCCCATTACTGATGCGCCTGCCTCTGTACAGAGAAGGTCTAGGTACCGACGACAACGTATGGAAGGACATGGTCACCTTATTCCGCGCCGCCATCCCTTCGCTTGAACGCCGCTCTTTTGCCGTCTGGGACCCTTCCGCCGTCGACTACGAATCTACCTCTGGTGCCCTCATCGCTCAGAATTACCCTGGATTGTGGAAAGATCTTGAGAGACTCAATGACCTAGTCTCAATACTACGTAATACGTTGACTATTGGAGAGAAGGCTCAGGATCTGGCTGCCGAGTGCACCTTCGACCAAGAAATATTCAGACTGATCAACTGTTGCGTGCGAGTCACGGCAAGAGGTTTTGATGGCGATGCTGGTACTGGGGACGAGGAAAAGTGGCAGTGGATTGTGAATGCATACAAGAAGTTACTCATCACTTCTCTACAGTTCCTGAACAATTTGGTCGCTCGCAACGAACGGAGGAAGCTGATGCTATGGGTTGCTCTGTTCGACAATTCGACCGAAGGTATTCTGGCTGAAGATGGCGATGATACCACTGGAGGTCAACCTGCTCTCGGCGAGATGCCCAAACCACCCGTCTCTACTGGCGATATTCTGGTTGCGCTCGGCGAGACAAGCAAGGCTACTTACGACGCTGCACAAGATGCCTTGCATGCAAAACGACTACTGGCGAACAAGGACCAAATGAAACCACCTTCAAGACCCGTCTCGGGTTACGTCCTTTTTGTCAGGCAACATCAAGCAGAGACCAGAGAAGAACTTGGCCCAACCACAACTCCGGATAGTGTCGCAAAAGCACTCGCTGCAAAATGGAGTCTTCTGTCTGACAAGGAGAAGACGACTTTCAATAAACAGTACGACGCCCTTGCGCAACAGTACGAGAAGGATATCGCCGCTTATCAAGATGCCCGACGTCTCGCACAGGCCGAAAAGGACAAGTCTGACAGAGCACACGCTGATCAAGTTGCTGCACGCATCGCGCATATCGAAGAGCAGCTTGGTGATCGCATGAAGCCCGAAGGCACTAAAGTCGCTCCTATGGAGCCTCCAGTATACAATGCAGATGGAGCCATCGCATTCCCGGATGAGAAGACTTCCACAGGACCTAGACCGGTCGCCGAGGACGATTACAAGATGATGTTCACCGCCTCAGCAGGAGCCAAGATCCTCGAGAGCGGCAAATCAGAACTCATGAAACGACTCGAAAACTATCCTGTTCCGCCACAGCAACACCAAATCGCAAGTCCGGCATCACCAATCGCTTCTCCAGCTTCACCGGTCTACGAGAATCGAACGGACGAGGAAGACGTAGGTTTGGACGAAGAGAGTGAGGAAGAGGAAAGCGAAGACGAAGACGAATATCCTGGTTCCAGCGAGGATGGACGTGGTCTCTTGACTGACGTTCCACTGATACTGGGTCCATCCGAAATCGAAGTCTTGCCCATGATCGTCATGTCTGGAATCGTCCCACCCGCGAAATCAACACAAGCTGGTACGTCGACCGAGGAGACTAACGCAATCGTCAACATGCACACAGTCAGATGTCATTTGCTACTAGCTCAAGACAACGGTAAAAACTTGTTGAGAGAGCTCTTGATATTTGTTGCTGCTTGGGATCTGCGAGAGGAAGAGCTCTACTTCAAATTCATGGTAAAGATCATGGAGGCGATCCTGGTGAACGGTCTGATGCCTTATGCATACCACGCCTTCCGGGACAAGTCTAGATCCAAGGACATCATCTCTCCAGCTCAAGCAGTCATCATGAAGCTGCTCACAAACATCTTCAGATCAAGAGCCGAGGCTTCCAAGACGAACCCACAACCTAGTGATTCTTACCCATTGAGAGTTGACGTCCACATTGTCAACTTCATCTTTACCGAGTTCCGCCAGCATATCATCCCGCAAACATGCGCGCTCATCTTCCTGCAAGGGAAGATTCACCAGAATTTGGCCTCGCCTGAAGACTTCCCGCTCAATCTGTGGGACATGGAGCGTATGTACGAAGGCGTGTACCAGTATCTGGAGTTCTTCGCCGTGCTTACCGAAGAGAGCATCTGGAAGGATGTCATGGCACAGTGGGAAGTCGCGAGCGAGCTTGTGACGTTGCTGAAGGAGCTTGAAGCTGCGATTCCTAAACTCGGACCTGGAGGCACATCACATGGACCCATTCCGAGACGTCCAGCTCCTCACCAACAGAACCACAACTACCAGCCACCTGCGCACAACTATCCGCCTCCGCCAGCACCACCGCAGAATCTCAAACCCCTGCCCATCAGTGTGGAACGACCATTCGATATGTCTCCGGATCTAGCCAACACTCTTCCACCGCTTCCCATCCCGCCAACCGACGCAAATGTCCAACAACCCAACACGACGATCTTCGAAGCCGAGACTCCTCTAGCCTACCCAGAGGACCCGCAAGACGAACCTTCGGACTTTGAGTGGCGCAATCTCAAGAAGTTGACCGTTCTTGTGCTATCATCTTTGATCTGGAAGAATCGCAAAGTACAAGACCAAGTCCGCGAATATGGAGGTTTGGAGGCACTGGTCGGATGCTGCCGCCACGACGAACACAACCCCTACATTCGCGAACACGCCATCATGTGCCTTCGCTTCGCTGTCGAAAACAACGAAGCCAATCAATCCGTCATCAAAGACATGGCAGGTTTAGCTGCAGCAGGCGAAGCCCGTATGCCCACTTACGCCGAGATCCCTCACGGCAAACTCACTCATCCTGATCAATTGATTCCTTTCCAAGTTCCCCCTGTGCCTCAAGAGGTGTTGGACACCAACGGCTATGAAACTTTCATGGATGGAAAAGGACAAGTGGGATTGAGAAGGAAGGATGTGGGTGGTTCTTCAGGCCCGCAGAAACCAAGACCGCATCCTAAGATGACTGCGGAAAAGGCTGCTGAGCTTATGCAGACTGCCCTCCGTGATCTCCCTCTAGGCGACAAGATTCTTTTGGATAAGGAGAAGAAGGAAGCACTTGCGAAGTTGGACAGAGCGTTTTCTTAGAGGCGTCACGATATGGACATCCACGTTACATATAGATAAGATGAGATGAGACGAGATGATGTATTCCAGACATTCTCTCTTGTTCCAAACAGTTTTAGAAAAAATGTATGTGCTAGTGTAGTGACGATCGCCCCTTCCTTTGACGCATCCCGGAATATCGTTTTCCGTTCCTGCAGCTGTGTTTGATTTCGCTCATAGGTTAAGACTCATTGAGTGATGATATGGTTTTTGTTTTACAGCAAATGCCAGAAAGGCTCTAAAGCTATAACAATGAATAAAAAGTGGGTTTTGTTAAAAGTACAACAGAGGAAGAACGAGTGACCACTTGATTGATCGTCACTCGCTCCTTCTCAAGAAAAATAAATGAATAATGAATAAATGAATGATGGGGAAGAAGGCGAAATCGCTATGCAAAAAGAGATAAAAGCAACAGGGAAGAAGATCGAACAATACTCTTTATCGTACACGAGGACGATGACTTCGATCCCTTCCATTCTTGTCCAATCTTCCTCTTCTGCTCTTGTCAGGAGGAGGAATGTACTTGACATCCTTGAATGCCCAGTCCAAGAAGTTGAGCATATATGAATCCACATGTGCAACCTCTTCTTCTGCATCTGTGACTTCCACATCCATAGGATCGGCGGGTTCGGCAGGCGTAGGCGGAACACTTGTTTTAGGAGTCTTGGACTCTCTGCTTTGATTTGCTGTGGGATTGTTGTTCGTAGTATTATTGCCGCCGTCGAAATCAAAGTCATCGGCTTGACCTTCTTTTTGTTGGGCGTGTGCTGCGGCGACATCTTCTGCGTCTTCAACTGCTTCAAGTACTTTTTGGACGTTGTGTTCGCCAACGTTATTGCCGAAAACTCTTTCCACAGCGGCGCCTGCAAAGGCGTCACCCATAGTTTCGTCGTCAACGCCAGCGGCAGGGGCATTGAAGTAATCGGTTGTGAATTCTCCTTCTTGAATGACGACTTCGTCCAACAAACGCTTCTGATTGGACTTGCGTAGGATGTTGACTTCGATGGTGTGCTCAGAGACGAATTTGTAAATGTGCACGTCGCGAGTTTGGCCGATACGGTGAGCACGATCTTGGCATTGTTTGTCCATCTGTGGGTTCCAATCGAGATCGTAGAAGATGACTGTATCTGCACCGGTCAAATTCATGCCGACACCTCCTGAACGTGACGAGAGGATGAAGACATCGATACGGGTGTCGCGGTTAAAACGTTCCATCATGTCTTGACGTTGTTCGATCTTCGTGCTGCCGTCGAGACGGAGATAGCGATATCCATGGATGTTCAAGAACTGTTCAAGGATGTCGAGGACGGAAGTCATTTGAGTGAAGATCAAAGCACGCGATCCGCGAGATTGGAGCTCACGAAGGAGATCTGCAAGGCGCTGTAGCTTGCCGCAGTCGTATTGTAACAGGCGTTTGTCTGGGAATGCGATAGACAGACGCACGCGTGATTCGTGGAAAGCGTCAGGCTCTGGTGACTGGGAAATTGACTGAACGTTGTAGATGGTGTTGCGCGGAACCATGTATGGCAGGATGTCAGCAGCCACAGCATTGGGAGTGATGCAAGCGAACTTGCGGATGAGAGTGTTCATCGCTGCAGATCGCTGATCGACGCTCTTGACCATATTATGAATTAGAGAAGAAGAGCCGAGATACCACTCCGAATGCAGAATCCTATCTCGAGGAGGTGACTGCCGTAATCGATCTGTCGTGTAGGTCGTACATCTCTCAACGAGGTCAGTGCCATAGACGGGCGCAAACTCTGTCCGTTGTTCGGTGAGGAAGGCGCATTGACGCAGGCGATTGAGCTTCTCCATCGCTGTCATGTGGTTCTGTTGTCCAATGACTGAAATGAATGAAGAACTGTCAAGAGAGTTGGTACCTAGCCTCTCGACTTCTCTGCGCACAATCTGGTCCATCGCCCTACTGGCTCTGAGTTGCTTACCGCGCTTGACATGATACCTCGACCTCGACTCTCGGCTTGTCAAGTTGAGACTCAAGAAATTCAGGTCCAGCACCTCATGCGGGTCTTTGTAAAGCATCCTCCTCCTCAAGAACAAGTCTGTGATCTCAAAGTCTGCTGCGATAGACCGAGGTTGACGTGTGTAAGGTTTCTTCATGGCATACGAAGTGACGATAGGACGCTCTTCGAAAAGATCCGGATGATTGCACACCTTTCGCAATGACATCAGCGCCTGTGACACACTGATCATATTGCCTGATGTCAACTTTGCTTTGGTGTCGGACAGACCCATGAACGCATCATAAAGCTGGCGCTGTCGTTTGGACAATCTGCAGATCATGGTGTGCTCGTATTTGCCTGGAAGTTGTTTCTCAACTGAGGACTTGAGACGGCGCAAGAGGTAAGGGCGAAGCGAGTGATGCAACTTGTTGACAATGTCTTGAGCTTCGTTACCAAGCTTGCTCTTGCCGTCAACAAAAATCTCGTCAACAGGTCTGCGGAACCACT
>SWBH01000516.1:0-11308 GCA_024195465.1 Aureobasidium sp. EXF-8845 | reverse complement strand
GATTAGCTCAGTTGGTTAGAGCGTGGTGCTAATATCTTCTGATATTGAATACGCCAAGGTCAAGGGTTCGACCCCCCTATTGATCATAATCTTTTGCTCATGTGACGATATGGGAATGCTGCGGAGGTTAAGAAGAAAACTTTGTCATTTGGATTGATATAGTACCTTTTTGGGACCGGTATAGGATTTGAGCGTCGATACTAGCCTTCCAGGAGTGGGACTTCGCAGCTTGGGCGAACTTTTGATGCGAGAAACCGCGGCTATTCGGCATCCTGCGTATAGCTGAGGATGATATACGGTAGGCCAGGGTCGTGGACTCGACCGTGATTGCCTCTCATCAAAGACTTTGTAACTATTGATCAACAATCATTTGGCATATAGTGACCGACTATAGATGTCTCTCGTGTCTGTCTCACTGTAGTTCATCTAAACCTCTAGCTTCGATTTCTCTGTGCCACGGTCAGCGTACTCAGTAGAAGATGGAATTCACACATTGTTCTTCATACAGTGAAACCTTGGGCTTGGGTTTGAGGCCGACCGCATTGAGGTGATCATAGCAGCATCGTGCATTCAATTCCTCGGAGTCTATATTCTTTGTGATGCTTGTCCGACTGATTGATGTATTCCATCGCACGTGTAGCTTGAAGCCTCGACGTCGAAAGCCGAAATCTCGGAGATCGCCTATGCAGCCGCCCACGATTTCCCGCTGCCCTCGAGACTCGAAGATACTCGGTCCGATACAGTCAAAGGGCTTTGGCGAGTGTTGTTCTTTGAGCTGCTTACACGCCTGACGCCCAAGGAACACCTGCCGAACACTGATCTGGTCGTTTTGAAGCTTGGTATACAAGATCGAGGCTTCAGAATATCTTGGCATAGTATTATCTCCCTGGATTCTCGCTGTATCTTAACACAGACTATAGACCGAGAGCTTGACATGTAATTCGTAGAATATGAATATCAAATTTTGTGTAGAACTAAAAAACCGGGGTGATGGCACAGGGGGTTCGTACTAAATCGATCAAAACGAGCAATTGAATCAAAACTAACCTGAGTCAGTAATGCGCTCCCTTCGCATGGGAGAGATCCGGGGTTCGATTCCCCGTCACTCCAAATACTTTTTTGCTGACATAGGCTGATTGTTGAGTTGTGGTGGACTTTTTGTGATCTTGGCTTGGACTCAAGATTCTGAGGGACACATCGACTTCCTAATTGGTTAATTGCACTCAACCCAAATGGGGCAGGAGCACTCACTGCACATGGTCTTCGAGTCCTGGGAGGGCAGCTCGAGTTTGGGTTGAGATACTTAAGCCTACCTTCTAAGCTCTGCTCTCTTATACCCGCCTGTTCTCCGCCGACAACAATAGAGAAAGATATACAGGAACATCATAGGGAGTACATACTGTGCTATAGGTCGACCCATATATCGTTGACACTCGTCGGGGAGAACACCAGAAGATCAGAGTATGATCAAGTACGACACTTCGATAAGCAGTACCAGACGAAAAGGGCGTGGATTGCTAAGGCGTCGACTCGCCCCGGATCTCCCCCATGCGAAGGAAGCACATTACTGACTCAGGTTAGTCTTGATTCAATTGTTCGTTTTGATCGATTTGGTAGGATTATGTAGAATTATAGAGCAGGTACGGAACGCGCAGAGGCAAAAAACTCGAGGAAACTCGGTTTTCAAGGATATTACAGTAGTATGGAGAGGGTCCTAGGTTCGGTTCCCAGACCGTCCACTTCTTTTTGCGCTTAATTACGTGTCGCCGGCGCTATCCCTCGATTTTTGGTGAATTTTTGAAGTTTTATATATCTATAGGCTTCAACTCGATGAAGTGTGACCGTTGGGACTAGTGCAAAGGAGATATCATACTAATTTCACATGTCAGTCAATGCCCTCAGCACCAGTGTACGGAAGGGGAAGACTCGAGTAACATATCTCGAGTCTTGAACAAGATATCTGATGTCAAGTTCGTACGTGGATTTCACGGGCAACATGCTTTTGTACTGTCATCGGCCGGGACTATCGATCAGTTCATTGTACATGCCACTTGACCGAATGTTGTCGCGGGCAGAGTCAACCATGGCCAACAAGCATACTGAAAATATACTGTGATACATTCAACACGTATTGAGAACTTTGAGGAGTAGTTTCGAGCACAATTTTCCACACGCAACAACTAATTCTTCATGATGTTTGCTCCATCATCTCAGCTAGTCAAGAACCTGGCACTAACAGCCATGCATAGAATATCTTACGATCAGTGTAAGCATGTGTATCACGTTCGCTCTGCAAGGAATATGTACTGTCTGTTTACAAGTCATGGAGTATGTCAACGTCCTGTCATACAATCTTTCTATGGAATGCTATCAGACCAGACCAGACTTCACCAGGCACCAAATTTGAACGGCCATGTCCTTCCAAGCTCCAAAGTGTGACAGGCCTACCCGTCGCAATGCACCATATCATCTAGAAGCAGGACAGTATCCAAAGAAATTTCCGACCGATCTTATGTTGCTCCATTTAGTCGTGGAGAAACATCTGGGTCCACGACCGCTTACCTATCCGGGTCTTGATCCTTCTTGGATCTCTTCTTGGACTTCTTAGCGGTTGTCGGATGCTGATCAGCTTCAGAAGTCTGAGGCGCTTCCTCAGCACTACGCTTCAGTGACTGACGAAGAGGGTCTGAGGTAGCGGGTCCAGTATTGCGTGACACGTAGGGGATGAACGTGGACTGCGAGGGAGGGGCTGACAACTGCCCGGGGTTCCTTCCAGAAGAGAGGCCAGGCTGATATGGAGGGGGCATGATGTGCTGGCCCAGTGTGGACCAGTCTCCGTATGTATAGGAGCTGGGCTGATCAGAAGAAGGCACGTAAGGGGTGGTTGTGTGTTGCGAAACAGAATGCTGCAATTGCGTAAAACTGTCTCTTCCAGGTAGAGGTTCAAGCTGACTAACAGGACGCGCGGACGGGTAATCTGTCGGGGACCATGGCGTATAACCGCCCCTTCTACGCGTCAAAGCTGATGGGCGGCCGGCAGCTACAGTTCTTGGAGCGGATGGGTTGGCAATGGGAGGCAGCATGATATCATTGGGTGAGGTGAGGAGAGGGGTCGCGGACGTGGGAGGCGTGGGAGCCTGGGTAGACTTACCCTTCGCCTTCGAGGCTTTGGCATGGGCCGTAATTGACCTCTGTGTAGCAGCAGATAGACACGATTGACCGTTGGCGGGATCAAAGATGTCATCGACTGCTGAACCAGGAGGGCCAAGCTCCCAATACAACGATCTGGCGCCACGTGGGAAGACTTTCACCTTTGTGTCCCGAAGAAGCGGGAAGTTCTTGGACAGGAACCCGACCTGAGCTGGAGAACGAGCCCTAAGCTCCTGTTTCCAGAATTGACTGTAGGGGTGTGCTACCCACTCAGGAGTATCCAGCATTTCAAGAAAGCGTTTCATATCCTCGGTAGTGACGGTCTCTTTGGGCTTGGCGGTAGCAGCTCTACGCTTGTCTCTCAGAATCTCGTCTTCAGGCGTGTGGTAATAGAAAGTACCACCACTTGGGAAGTGGATGTTGATGTATGAAGCAAGAGGGTAAAGAGCATCCAGAGGCGCCGGGGGTCTATTCAGGTGCGCAGGGACCGAGGTTGCCTGCTGTGTGAGGGCAGCGAGACCCTTCGTCGGACCCCAAACTTTGGCAAGGGACGCGTCGAATTGTACACCAAAAGGTGGCACATTGTGTCCATGTGCCTGGCGGACCGAGGACCACAATTCATACAAATCGCGGCGGTTAAGCACTTGATCGAGCGGAAATGTGGCGAGATCCTTCTGGCCTAGTCTGCCCCGGAACATCTCACCGGTGCCCGACACAACGTTGATTCCGTGTTCCGTGAAGAGCAGAGTTCTAGTTTCGAAATCGGTCTTCGAAACGGCAGATCTGACGCGAAGAAGGATACTCTTGATAGCACCGTCCAGTCCAAGCCATCGAAGAGTACAGCCGTAATTACTGTTGACAAAGCCGACTTGGTGATTGTGAAGGCTTTTGGCATCGACAGGTTTATCAGGAAACTGCACGGTAGACTTTCGAAGTTCTTCATTCTGACGGGTCACCCAGAGTCCTCCTTGGAGGCTGGTAAGCGCACGATCTCTTTCGCTCTTGTCGTTGACCCAAGAATCGTCTTTGGCCCATTCTGGACGAACAGTCTCGAGAAGGTTGGCAAGATACGTGTCAGGTGGTAGGTTGGCCAGGACAGCGAGATAGAAATACTGGTCTTCTTGCAACGGCAGGAAGGTCTCTTTCCACTTGTCCTTGAGCGCGGGGTTATGTGAGACCAGTGAGTGAAGCTCTGGCATATTTCTATCCCAGATTTCGTCGAGTTGCACATCGCGATCGAAAGAGTACGGATCGCCTTGAGCTGTACCAAGACTTCTCATAATTTGACGTCCTGCATGATCCAAAACAGGGCGAACATCCTCTGAGGATGTTTGACTGAACTTTTTCTTGATGTAGGAAGCACACTTGTCCTTTGCGCTCTGCAAAGCGGAGAAGAAGCGGGCTCGAGCTGGATGAGAGTGAGATTCAAGACGTTGGAGAATCTCACGGCATAGTTCGAGACGGTTTCGATGAGGTGCTTTGGAATCGGACATCACTTCTCCAGCGATGTCGACGAGAAGGAAGGTATATCTCATACTCATATCAATCAATCTTCGGATCTCCTGGCTGTCGCTGCCATACTTGTCTCTGCCGGGATCAAACATGGGAACGTTGATGAAAGCACTGTTGGGATCATGTTTCTTGGGTCCTGCCTCGTCGTAGTACTGGATTGTCGGCGTGCATACTAACGAGGTGTATGAATTGAGCTTAACTCCGTTGAGACTGTCAAAATTTGCGAGGACGACATTGGTTGTGGCCAACCCGGATGATACAGCAATCAGTGGCCGGACGATTGAGAGATATTGCTGAAGGAATCGGGCAGCTGCCTCCAGATCCTTGTGTGCTAACCAGTACCAGAGATTGACGAAGAGCCAAAAACTGCGGTCGGCTCTGAAAGAATTCGGGATGACGTCTCTGCGGTTGCCGAGAGTTTCATCATCAGCCAAGCGCTGGATGATGTCTCGTATGAGAGTACCAGCTTGGCTAGCATGATCTCTCCTTGTTGCTAGAAAAGGGGTTGCATTGATGTATGCTTCGTATGTGATGTCTTTACCAATGAAGACAATGGGAGTGACATTCTCAGAAAAATAACTGAAGCAATGAGGAGTGGCTTGTTGTAGGGATATCTCACGTAGGTCGTCGGTGAATTCCAGTTTCCAAGCGCCAGTAAGATCCGCGTTCTCGTTTGCATAGAGTTGAATGTCATCAAATAGACTAGTCAGTCTGGCAAGGACCAAGTCGGAACAATTCACTCGTGAGTTCTTGAAACTATGCCAGGCATCTGTTTTCAAGTTTTTGAAAAGCTGAACGTCCTGGTACGAAGGTAGGTACGAGGTAAAGTAACCACCTCTCTGACGATTCAGCAGCGAGGAGTGTCCAAGGAACTCGATCAACATTCGCTCTCTGTCCTCTGGATCTGATAACGCGATGACTACGTCGTCTTTCCGTATCGATGCGTCACAAAGCAGGAAGATCTGAGCACCCTGGGCCACGTGCGGAGCAACAGTGTCAAGAGCACGAGTGAACTCAGCCAGAATACCAGAGGTGCGGTGAGCAAGATCTTCGGTGTATCTGTCGCAAGGTCTGCCTGGCCCGACCACTGTGCCACCATACCGGATCGTGAAGACATTCGTCTTGCTTCGATGTAGCTTACCAACACTGATCCACTCGGCTACCTCAGGGAAACGCTTGTCATCAGCAGCCATATGGGCACATAGTGCTGCCAGCTCTTGATATGTGAATGTCCAGCTACGGATGTAGTAGTGTTGGAAGCCGACGTGAGTGGGTGGCGATTCTTGTGTCGAGAGCTCGAGGTTGAGGATGCGGCTCAACTCCACATTGGTGACAGTCAATGGAGCCGAACGAACAGCTTCGAAGATGGTGAGCTGTGCAGGGGTTGTGTGCTCGTTCGGTAGAAGATATCGAAAGTTCGATGGAATCATCCTGGAGGTGTTGAGATGTTGAGCCTTCATGTTGGCCTTCATATCGTTGAAAAGATCCTTCGCAAAGACTACAGCGTTCTTCCTCGAAAGGGTGCGATGGGGAACATCGGTACGACCACGCTTGACGACCTTGACGATTGCCTTTGCGGTGGTGGTATCAACGATGTCAGAGCGCAGTCGGCTGGTCGAGCTCAAGGGGACTTGAACATGCAGACGACTTTGCAGGACATCCACAAGGTCCGGATTCTTTTTGATCTTGCGCGTCAAATGCTTGAGTGTAGCCTCCACGGACTCTGTAGAGTCAGGCAGCGCGCCGCCGCTTGAGGAATCCATTCTGTCATCACATAAAAGTCAGCTCTGATTGAGAAGATTTTGGACTGGTGTACAGACTAGAAGAGATCGTAAATAACTGTAAGACCCACGAGGATGTGTGAGCTGTTGAAGAGTGGAGGAGGGGCCGACTGATATACTGTGCTGGATGGAGCAGCCGGAATTCTAGCTGTGCGCAGAAGAAACAGGACGAGACAAGAAAGACGTGAATGGCACTGGATAGAAGAAACGCGACATTGAAAGCATTTCCATGGAAACAACAAAAGAAGGTAGCATATACATACGACACGGATTTTCCACGCCAGACTGTGGAAACGCAAACGCGCTTTGATGATCAATGAGACCCGAATGTGACATTCTGCACCGCATCACGGGATTTTGCATGTTGGTTGTCTCTGTCTCATTTCCTATGCTCTTTGAGATGCGAATTTCGCCTGAGTGTTTCGTCGTGGGTCTCCTACTGCTCCCTTCGTTTGTTCTGGAGGAGACACACACCAGAAAATCACATCCATATGATGACTACTCGAAGATCGCGGAACGTGTCAGGGTCATTCTGGACACACGCGGATGATTCTTTGGGCATGACGAGTAGCTAGGAGATCGTATGAGTGTGTCTTCATACCGACGTGGATGAATGTGCTATTGCAACATGAGGTACCTAGGTACCTATGCAGAGCTGCAAGCACAGGCCGCCAAGCGACGCATTGATTCTGCATAGATACCCTATGCAAATGCATCGGGTTTTGTGCGACATTCCCTGACACTTGGTACCTAGTATACATATCTGCGCCCCCTTCGCATGGGGGAGATCCAGGGTTCGATTCCCTGTCATTCCACGTTGTTTTTGGTCAAATCGGGTGTCTCGTTGATTTTAGTTGAATCTTTTGCGTAAGGGGGTTGAAAGATGGGATTTCTCGAGATTCTGAAAGAACCACTGGTCACACCGAGTTGTAATTCACACATATGAGAAAGCAGCACTCGTTATATACATCCTCCAAGTCTTGGGTAGATTGCTTGAGGTTTAGTATGTATACTCGACGTTCGAGTTTTGAGACTCTACCTGGTATACCTACTACGATCGCCGACGACGACGACGACACATGACTTCACTGTCTTGACACGGCATTGTACATAGTTTCTATCGTGCTACAAGGGTGTATAAGCATTACGAGGACTCCCGATACGATGCTTCTATTCTGATATCCAAATCGATATACTTCCAGAACCGAACCTACGGCATGATTCCAGCAAGCAGAAGGATACGAACGCCGAACGAAGCGACAAAGCGGCATGCCATAGACGGGCTTAGCATACCTGCTGCGAGTCGAGTATTCACCAATCTTTTTGACCATCCAAGTGTATGTCAGCATCCTGTTCAATGAACTCTTTACGATACCTAGCAGACTATTTTTAGTCAGATATCTTATATCGACAGAAGGTCATTCACTACTAGGCGGATGTCTGTATTCTTCCGAAATACCTAAGGGAGTGCAATATATACCTTCGATGATGTATCACAAGGAACTTAACCTACTAACACACCTTGTGTCTATAGGCTCTCCTAGACAGAGCTCCGATCTAACGATTGAATATGCGCCTTATACCTTGTCCGTTGCTTCGTATCACCATTTAAGGAAGCGTAGAGTCATCTCGATGGGGCTACTTAGTTGCGCTAGATGAGTTGTCTCTTTCAACTTTCAAGGTCTTAAGTGGACGTTGACTGCCGATCACCTACAGATCGCTCTGCACTGCATTGCAGTGATTGGCAAGCGTGTCATAGACTAGTGTCTAGTAGACGAGATCATACACGACTTCCTAAGGAGATACCCCATGGGTATGTGGATTGCGAAGTCTATGAGGACAAGATTAGTCGTGATCAACCAAATTATGGAGACTCGAATGGAAAACAATAGCTAAATATTGCCAAAGGAAGCAGGTCACTACTATCAGATGTCTGTGCGATTTTGAAAGACACACACTAGCTTCTTCCCTTCAGTTGTAGCTTATAGATGTAGGAATGGAGCACCCCACTACAGCCTTTAGACACAACATGGCGAGTTGCATAGACACGAGTGCTATAAAAGCAAAAAAATTGCTAAAGTATGTACATTAAAAGCTTCACAACCGTCTATATTAAAAACATGAATATCGTAGGTCGCCAAGAAGGACTCCTCCTAGAAAAGGTCAAACATTACATCCCTCTAATCTGTACACGCAGGTGCATTCTTTGCAGTCTTTGTAACAGTAGTGAAGACTGTAGAAGTACTCTTCACAACCGTCGTCTTAGTCGAAGGAGCAGGTGTAACAGTAATCTTGATAGTGCTGCCTGCAAGCGAGCTAGTCTTGTACACAGTTGCAGTAGATGCAGGAAGTGTAGTCTTGATCGTAGTTGTCGAGTCTGCAGAGTTGGTGATAGTTACAGTAGACTGTGCAGCAGTGACAACAGTGGTGCTAGAGACGAGCTTGAAGCTTGTCACTGTTGCAGCTGAGGCAGAAATCTGCTGGATTGAGCTGACTGTTGCGACACTGTAGTAGGTACTTCCAGGTAGAGAGACAGTGCTGAATACAGTGCTGTATGCAAAGTTGGTCACGGTGGATCCTCCCACAGACTCGGTGATTGTTGAAGTTGACAGAATGGTCGAGGTTTCTGTTGCCGAGGCGGCACTCTCAGTGATGAGTAGAGTCGATGTTGCGAGCGAAGTGCTCAAGATGGTCGAAGTGGCTGCCTTCAGTGTGCTGATTGGTGCAATGGTGCTTGTACTTGTTACACTGGTGTAAACGGTCGAGCCTGTACTGGTGAAAGTCGAGGTCTTGATGTAGGAAGTCACTGTGGTGCTGACGAAGATTGTAGTAGTTCCAGCAGCACGAGCCTCAAGTCCTCTCTTGAAGAGTTTGGCAGCACCCGCGGTGGGTACACAAGAAGCAGTGATAGTCGTACCCTTGGTGGTAGTCTTGATGGAGGCGCTCGAGACTGTCACGGTCGATGCCTTGAGGGTGGTCGTAGATGTTACGTCTGAACCTTGAATCGTAGTGACACTGCTGACTGTGGAGCCCTTCAAAGTCGATGTCTGATATACGGTCACCAGAGACCCGGAGTTCTCAGTAATCGTGACTGGCTTTGGTGATGAAGTGGAAGTTGCAAAGACAGTGCTAGTAGCTTTGACAGTAGAAGTCTTGCCAGCAACAGTGGTTGTGAAGTAGTCAGTCTCGGTGCTCTTGACGGTGGTGTCCTTGCCTGCAATGGTTGTTACGCTCGAGGCGACCGACGTCTGCTTGATAGTCACGTCCTTTCCAGACACGGTAGCAGTGGCCAGAACAACGGAAGTAGACTTTAGGGTTGCCGTCTTGCCTGCCTTTGTAACTGTGGATGTAATCACACTGGTTGACTTTACGATTGAGGTCTTCAAGATAGGCGAAGGAGTCACGGTGGTACCATCATTCTCCGTGACGTAAGTAACGGCGGTTGAAGTGACGGCTCCTTGTGTCAGAGTAGTGTATGTTGTTGCCTTCTGGATGATGGTAGTGGTAACTTGAGTTGTGACCAAAGGCAACGTCGAGGAGCTGCTGAGTGACAATGTCGGTAGGATGGTAGAAGAAGATGAAGAACTGATACATCCGGCGGGAGCAGAACCGAAACCAGCTGTGAAAGGTTGAACATCAACAACAGAGAAATCGATCCATGAAGTGGTAGGGAAGAAGCTGGCCAACTGGAATTGAGCGGCAGCAGCATCCGACAACTGTTGTGAGAAACTGGCACGGTTACAAGTGTTGCTTCCGGGTCCAAAGTTGTGGTACTCTGCAAAGGTCACACCGTCGGTCTGAGGGGAAGACTTGCTCCACTGAGTCCAACCTGCTGAACCAACTGATCCATCAAGATAGCAGCCAGCATAAAGCACACGAGCAAAGTTATTCCAAGGACGTCCCAGTGAAACATTCTTGAATCCGGAAGAGCCTGCAGCAGGTACAATGGAGCACTGATCAAAGACAAATCCAGCAGATGTAGTGTTGGTTGCACGCTTGGCAGCAGTGATAGAATCACCATCCTCGTTGGGCGAGATTGTCGAGTTGAGGAAGTAGCCAGATCCAGCACCGAAGATGAAGTCAACATTTCCTTCAATGTAAGTCTTGAAAGTGAACATGTTACCAGAGATGTAAAGGGTATCTTGGTTGCCATAGATCTGACAGCCGTGCATGAAGGCATACTTACTGCTCTTGACTGCGAAGCCGAGAGAAGCAATGTTCTGCTGAGTGCCATTGTTGTTTCTGAAGTTGACGTTGTAGGCATAGAAATAATTACCAGTCGCGTAGACAGTAGCGGCATCTACATCACTTCCGGTGCCCTGGGTATCTTCACCGTAAGACTGCTGAATAGTGACCTGATTCTTGTTGTAGTCATCGGTCGAGTCAGAGTAGCCCATGAAGATGGTTGAACCGCTCTTGTTGACAATCAATTGCTCATTGTACACTCCAGGGTAGATGAAGATAGTAGCGTTGATCTTGCTTGAGGTGGGTGCAGCGTTGAGAGCGGCCTGGATGGTGTCATAGGTAGTGACACCAGCAATCGCGTTCTTGGAAACAACGAGAGCACCGGTAGGAGGCACAGTCCCGTTGTAAGAGCTTGATCCGGAGACTGTGACGTTGTTAGGTGCGGTAGTGTTAATCACTGCAGGCTCAGGTGTAACAATCGAGTTCCAGTATGTCTTATCGATCCAGGCTGTGTCATCCATGACAGATTCCAGCGAGTAAGAGTCGGATGTCAGAAGAGTGGCGTTACCGAAAGCTTGACGTGCGGCAACATTGTTTGCCCAAGAACCGGGACCGACATTGTTGAACTCCGAGAAAGTGATGTGATCAGTACGCGGGTCAGTAGCTGACCAAATCTTCCA
>SWBH01000515.1:0-11314 GCA_024195465.1 Aureobasidium sp. EXF-8845 | reverse complement strand
AAGGCCATTTCTTCTTTAACGTAATCGGGAGGTTTATTCTCACTGAGACTTTTTTAATGTACATACCCCGAATTGTTATGACTTTCAAACACTTTACAAATGATTTCCCTTGCTACTTCCTTGCTTGTAATATGTTTCTCCTGAATCAGACTGTTTTCAGAGTTTGATTGTGTATTGAATTGATCACTTTGTTCGCGGACCGACTCGAGTACTTCTCCACTCTGTGTCCTGGCAACAGAACCCGCGCTTGGCAGCAACAGCCACATGCTGTTTCATGGACCGACGGTATCGAGATTACATTGGTGATAATGCAACTGAAAACGAGCGCGAAGTCTTGCTGTTAGTTTGACATATTTCGTCGTCACAAGCTCACAGCCTAAGACTTGATCGATCACATGGCAGGAATGAAACTTGATCAGCTGCTTCACATTCGCATCGAGAACACTACGCATGGCATCCGAAACGTTATGGGGTTTTCTTCTTTGCATTCACTGATTTCTGTAGGGTGCGTCTCATTTGCTTCACGGAAGGCGTGATCTTCCTTCTCCTGGTTGTGCAGGGTCTCGTCCTGTTACTTGCTGCTCTTGATCAGAGCGATGTTTCTTCCATCTGGTTGTGGGGAGTCTCCTCATGTTGCTTGCGCCTTACTGCAGGTCGCATGCAACTCGGGTATGAACTGCTGCAGGTCTCTGTCAAAGGTCGCTTTCCAGGAAGTCTTGGCGATCGACGAAGCTGTTGACAAGCAGAAGGCAAGCTGTTCCTGAGGTGTCCTTTGCCCTTCTCGTCACCTACCTTCTTAAACCAGGGAGAAAAGATTCTCTTGAGGCTCTCATCAGGCTCACATGAGGCTCCTGCGAGGCTCCAAAAGTAGGTTGTAGATCAGACGATCGGAACGCGGGGCAACACAAACACCGAGATGGCTTCCAGAAACGCGTCATTGTTGGAGCGATGCGTTCATGACTTTGGCATTCCTTCAGCATCTGCAGTACTTCTATGAGCTAGGTATTTCCTCTTCTCTTGATACCAATACATCTCCAATCAATTCATCTCAATCATATACTACCGCAATCATGGGCATCGAATACAGCACCGCCAAATGGATCGCACCAGCATCGTTCCTCTATGACTTTGCAATCCAACAGTACGCCCTGAACAGCTCTCCAAACATGCAGGATATCAACGACAGAAACATTTCGTTCTGGTCGCCCCAGCCTTACTTTATCGGTGGCTTCTTCTTTCCTCAACAGATCGTACAATTGGCCTGGTTGTACCGCCTGTGGAAGCTTGATCCCAGCAAGCCCAAGGAGAAGAGCGAATTGGACCAGATTGTCAACTTCGTCCCCTACTACGTCCTAGGTAACATCTGCATCGGTACAGTAAGTTTTACTCCTCCTTCGGTGGTGTAACACAGCGCTAATTCGATGTCAAGTGGGCATTTGCGTGGAACAGCGAAAACCTCAAGCTCTCCAACGTTTTCGTCGTCATCAACTCCTTCTCCCAACTTTACTTCATCTTCACCAAGCTTGGTCCCATGAACACCAAGAGTCTCTCGTCCGTTCTTACACATGTCAACGCTAAGACCTTTGCCGGTATTGGTGTTCTTGATTTCCTCCACAACTTGAGTGTTGCATACTACAAGGATGCTCTACCTACCCCTGCCATCAAGGCCATCACCGGTGCTGGATTCGCCGGTCTTGCTGCCTGCAGTGACTGGATCTTCGGTGGATGTCTCGTCTACGATCTTATTGCCCTGAGTGTTGGCCAGGCCACCGTCAACAACCCCGACTGGAGCAAGATGTTGGGTGGATTCGCTGTCATGACTGCTGGCATTGTTGGCTTGAGAAACTACTTTATGTAGGATGGACACTCTCCCGATGCGCCGCCGCCGTATCTGACGCATACTTTTCACAGGCCTCCATACGTTAGTGAACAGGGATACGATCTTACAGAAGACGATGACACTTTTGATGATCAGGTTTGAGCGGATGCTCAAACTCAACTATGTAATGTACCTTGTTATCTATCTTCCCATAGTCACGAAGAATGAATCATCACAAATCAATATGCATACAAGTCTCACCCCGTTTGCAGTCTCATATCCGCACCCCATCGGGATATAACATGTTGTACCTGTCTAAGGTGTTGTAGGCACTCATGTCTCGGCTTTGACAAACGCCTTGAGAAAGTTATCATCTACAAGAAAGGTATGCTCTGCTGGAGTTTCAATCCAACAAATCAGCCTTCAACATGCCACCCTGTCTGTACATCTGCTGCCACTTTGAGATTACAGACAAGCAAAACGATCCCCCATCAAGACTCAGAGTTGCGTCCAAAACAGCACAAGATGACCGACGTATTTCTCAACGACACTCTTTGAGAGAACACCCTAGAGAAAAATCTCCAGCACGGAACCAAAGACACCGCTCTCATCATCGCACTCAGTTGATTCCAGTAAGCACATATATCTTCTGCTCAACCATACCTATCCTCCGAAACTGACTACTTGACCAGAGAACACACAATCACCACACACCCACTACTCCTCCACTCTCTGAACCCTCCACCGCTCAAACCCTCATCTACAACCCACGCACCCGCAACCAAAACACCAGATACCTCCTTCCCTCCCACGACCATCGCGAGTCTCGAGAACAACAAGCAGAAAGGGAAAAGCACAGGCAACCCACACCACCAACAAGAGCAAAACATCATCGAATCTACGAATGGCTGCAAGGTATGATATCCATGAGTTCCTTTACAGGCTCTGGATCAAAGGCAAGAGAAAGCGAAGGAGGAGAAAGTTCAAGTGTGGAGGTTGTTGTGGCTAGAGATGCTAAGGGAAGGGGACAGGGGATCAGAGTCGTTAGTGATGAAGTTCAGGAAGGTACTGGGGCTGGTGGAGATGAGGGGGAGGTTGGATCTGCAATGATGTGAGATGATCGGGAGAGGAAAAGATGGAGAGAGAACGCATAGGAAAGGAGGAATAGAAAATATACTCTACGCAGAGACACATGATACGCGGTATGGCGCTCAACTCATGCCAAATGATCTCGTGACTCCAGGCAACATGGATGAAAATTAAACATTCTTTTATTCATTAAACATGATATAATGGGGTATAATGTGAAAAATATTATCAACAAAGAAGAGAAAAAGGACGACACCCTGCCACCAACTCATGCATAATAGGATTTTCCAGAGTCGTAAGGAAGTGGTGTACGAATGACACTCTGACCGCTCTCATACCTTTCCAATCTATGGAGGCTAGCTGCAGGTGAGCCGTTGCTTTCGACCATACCTCGTCGGCCACTCGGTGTTGTTATACGGACCGAATTTATAGTGGATATGGTCTGTTGGGAAGGTGTACGGTAGACGGTATTGCCTGTCTGCGAGGTTTGCGGTCGAGGTGTCGAGAATGGAGCTGCACGACGGGCGTTTGGAGAAGGTGTACGCGCAACAGACATAGAAGCGCGCGGAGTATAGAAGGATGGTAATCTCGAGCCAGGGTTGCGAGCGCGGAAGACGGAGCCAGCGATAGAGGAGGAGATGCTATCGCTGCGGGAAGAAA
Organism: Aureobasidium sp. EXF-8845; assembly: GCA_024195465.1. Taxonomy (NCBI): domain Eukaryota; kingdom Fungi; phylum Ascomycota; class Dothideomycetes; order Dothideales; family Saccotheciaceae; genus Aureobasidium; species Aureobasidium sp. EXF-8845. Next base: position 7,746 of record SWBH01000515.1, on the reverse strand, counting down.
TAGAAGACAAGCTGGATGTGTCGGAAGAAACATCTGAGCCAGAGTGAGCCATTTCGATGACACGAGACGGCAACTGGTTCATACCAGCGAGCAAAGCCGCGAAAGCTGACATCAAGGCTTCAAATTCGTCCTCGTTGATAGGTATAGGAGAGAATCGAGCGTGCTCATAGCGTTGGACAAAGTCTTGCCCAGCGTGTGGTGGAAACAGACCGAGGCCTGAGAGTTGTGCAAGATACGAGCGCATATCCGCCGTAGCACTTCTTGAAAGCAGACTTACGATGCGCAAATCGGGCATGGTAGTAGTAGCTTGGGGAGAAGCGGTGAAGAACGGGTCCGGGGGTGCTAGCGAAACAGCACGAGCTTCAACAAGATTTGGCAGCTCCATAACGACCGTGCGGAATTGAATGTGAGGAGCGAGGTGCGCGTCCAGTTGAGAGGGTGAGGACCAGCCAGCGTGTGAGATGCGACCCCAAGGAGGTTGTTGTGGATCAACCTGTACTATATTACCAACAGTCGTGGATTCGCCGTCGTCGGACTCGTGATGTTGTTTCTTATTGCGCTCAAGTTCGGGCTGAAGATTACGGGGCTTTGTCTCGAAGGCAATCCTAGCACTCCTATTCGCAGCTTTGACGACCTCTTTGTGTACATTTTTGCTGACCTCGCCGGGTTGTACGGGTATCCAAGACTTGCCAACGGCGGCAAGAACGGAACGGTTGGTGTAGAGTCGACTCGAGTAGATGAACAGGGTGAATATGGCGACTAAAACGTAGACACCTCCGACCTCGAAGACATATTGATAGGCATTTGCGCGAAGAGCGGTATATATGAGTGTTGCCGGAGTGATGGCCAGCAGGATGAGGATAAGGAGGAAAAGGGTCGTATATGTTGTGCTGTAGAAGATGCGGAAGAAAGGAATGCGAAAGGGAAGTCGCGGGCGCTTGACCATCGGGGGCAGGACATGCCCGAGGGCGAGTTGAGACTATGGCATGCGAGTCGTGCTTGTTATATGGATTGTGTATAGATGTTTTCGCGGATCATCAAAGAGTCGGGCCCAAGTGACGTCTGAGGCGGCCCAGGCGGAAATGTCGCTGGTGGTCGCTTAGAACAAGGCGCCAAGTGCGCGAGGTGATAAAGCAATATGCGCGCTCCAGAGTCGACAGGGAAGGCGCAAGTCGATCGTCGAGTCCTAGTAATCGAGAAAGAGGAAGGTACGAATGGGTGAATGATCAACACCTCCGCAAAGAGGAACCGCGTTTCCATGTGGCATTGTTGCCAAGGCCGAGCTCCTTCCTACAATCAAAGGATAACCATTAATGTCATTTCTTAACATCACAAAACTATACGAGTCTCACAATGCCGTCTGCCGAATCTATACCCGATTCTCAGATTCCTAGTCTGCCGCCAGATCTCTCCGATAAACTCCCTAGACTCATCCCTCGCCGCAAGCAAGACAAGTCGACTGAACCTCCGTTAAATCCACCACCACCGACTCCCGCTCTACCCACTCCGCCGAAAAGGGAACATGTTCAGTTCCAACATCCTACGCGTCGCATACTCTCCAAGAAAGACCATGATCTGTTCCTAAAATCTCCTACATACGACCTGGTCACGGCCTTTGTCTTTGGCCTCTCCGACTCGGTTCGTGAAACAACAGTCACCTCAGTCCAGAAGGCAGAAAGAGATCCCATCGTCAGCAAAATCGTGAATATCCTACAAGAGGCGGAGAAAACAGTCAAAGGGTGCCCTGCCGAAGATGCTGGAGGCTCTCGTTTTGGCAACAAGGCCTTTGTCACATATCTCGACAAGATCGAAGCTCTACTCAAGCCATGGCACGACAGACTCGGTGTCACAGATGCTGCTCAGGATGAAGTCTCAACTTACATCCTCCATTCGTTTGGCAACAAGACTAGAATCGACTACGGCTCCGGTCATGAGCTCAACTTCCTCATCTGGCTACTCTGCTTGAATCGTCTGGACCTTCTACCTCAATCCACATTCCCACAAGTCGCCCTTATAGTCTTCCCTCAATATCTACGCGTCATGCGTGTCGTTCAATCGACATACTATCTGGAACCCGCTGGCTCACACGGTGTCTGGGGTCTTGACGACTACCAATTCGCTCCTTTCCTCTTCGGCAGCGCACAACTCATCCATCACCCCCATATTCGCCCCATGTCTATTCACAAACCTCTCATCCTCGAAGAATGCGCCAAAGATTATCTATATCTCGAACAAGTCGCCTATGTCAATAGTGTCAAGAATGTTGATGGTCTACGCTGGCATTCACCCATGCTCGACGACATTAGCAGCGCAAAGAATTGGGAGAAGGTAGAAGCTGGAATGAAGAAAATGTTTGTCGCTGAGGTCTTGGGCAAGTTGCCTGTTATGCAGCACTTTTTGTTCGGTGGCCTCGTACCAGCGGTGGATGGAATGAGCACAGAAGACGAAACAGATGTTGCTGGCGAGATGGAAGAACCAGAAGGTGGACAAGGTCAAGTTGCTCCCGAAGGTGGTATGAAACATGTCCATGATCACAGCGGAAAGACTTGGGATGATTGTTGTGGCATCAAAGTTCCTTCTGCCATTGGCGCGATGCAAGAGATGAAGAAACGACAAGGTGGTGAATCCTTGAGAAGATTACCTTTCGATTAGATATGTCCCAAGTTGATTAAATGATACCCTTTTCTACTTCTGCTCCTTGAGCTCAACCCTGATTCTTGCCTTCATACCATCAACAAAAGTGCCCAATGGCCTCGTACCAGCGACAAGTTCTTCCTCTCTTTCCTTCCACTCTTCACCAACTTCTTCCGCATCCTCTTCATCAGAGTCCCATTCTTCCACTCCATTCCAAGTAGCCATATCCACACGATCTTTCTCGCCAGTCTCTAGAATTAATCGGAGTGACATGGGCTCAACTCCCAGCCGTCGACCAATGATTCCGTGGACTTTGTAAATGCTGCATGATTTTGGGATCTCTATTACCAGTGGATTCTGCTCGTTCGGGAGATTGGCGTTTCCGGCTGTAGTTGGCGAGTATACCGAACACGCCAGCAGTCTTGCAGCCAGAGAATTCGGATCGATGTTGCTTGATTCTTGACGCTCAATTTTGGGTTCGCCATACTCTTCACACAACTCCTTCCATCTGGGATGAGAAATCAAAATCTGCTCCTCCTTCTCTTGGGGTGATAGAGATAGCTCATTGCCGATTTGAGACAGGTAGTATGTTTCCGAGTTCAATCGCTCTTTGTCATTGATTTTCGAGTAATTCAGAGTTTCGAGTTGGGGCAGTCGGGCGATGGTGAACATGTAGCCGTCCGCTGAAGTTAGAGGTCTGTTATCTGCTGAGCGCAAGGAAGAGAACAGAGGGTTGTGGGATATACGGAGATGCTTAAGTCCTGGTAGAATTGTTGAGAGTTCATTGATAATATCCCAAGATGTTATGTTGTTGTATGCGAGATCGAGGTCGATTATCGTTTCTGGTAACCTGAAGGTGTTTTTGTGATTTGGATCCTTGAAGGTGCGGGTGATTTGGTTGTTCTTGAGATTCAGGATTTGTAGTTGTGGACAGCATTTGCTGAGGTGTTGTACATCTTCAAGGCTTGAAAAGTTGTTGTCTTCCAAGGTGATTGATGTCAAGGTGTTTGGTAAGCTGGAGTCATCCAAGGAGCCCAATTGATTACTCGATGCCGATAGGTCCTTGACGTTTGGCAGTGAGTGCAGAAGAGTTGCGAGCTAGAAAACGATCAGCACGAGGCTCTGTATTTAGCGTAACAATCGACTGACCTCTTCGCCTGTGAATAGCATATGGTCAAGACTGGCAGAAGTGATCCGAGCCAGACCAGAACTCGTCTCGATGGAGTTCTTGACATCCCTCAGGCGATTTGCACTATCGAATATTAGCAGCTACTAATAACAATATCTCGCTTACTCACTCTAGCCTCAAAAACTTGAGGTTCGGTAGTCGATTGCAGATATCAGAGATCTCGGAGAGGGTCTCGAACAAATTCCTCCCCAGATCGAGATCGGTGATGTTGGGGCATGTCTCCGATATCTTATCCAAGTTGTCTTCTAGATTTGTGTTCTCTTCACCATAAGCCTTGACGAGCAAGTCATCTAGCACTACGATGCGAAGGTTCTGCAATTGAGCTTGCTGGCGGGCGATTTTCTCGAACCCAACCTCTTCTGCTTCTTTGCCGCTGATCCTGATGGTGACTTGATCTGATCCATTGTCCCCTGCTTTGGTGCCTGCATACTTCGTCTTCAATGCTTCGAGGAAAGTCCTGGGTTGATCCCACGCTGCAGAAGGACGAAGAAAGGAACCAGCCGTGGGATGTGAGCTCCTACCTTGGATTGAGATCAGACCTGATCTAAAGACATGAATAATCTGGAGAAAACCTACATTTGAAGTATTCGACACCGTCATGAGTTCCAGAATGCTTTCCTCGAGTTGGATCATCCCATTCTACACCTAGCCATTGGCCTTGTTTGCCTTTGACTTCACCGACATAGCGAACTGTACAGCGCTCGCCTTTGGTAGATAGACGTTTACCTGGATAAAAAGACGACATGGATAATGTTTGTGAGTCTTGTCGAGGTATGAAATCAAGAAGGGTCCAACTCACACTGGTCTGTGCTCGGCCCCGAGAGGTAGACTTGACTGAGGAGGATTGATGTTTTCTCCAACATCAAACCATCTTCTCATCCTGTCACCAGAGTTATTCTCACTTCAGCAAATCACCCTGCTTGTCAGATTCTCTGTTACCATCGTACAACAATTGTATCAGAAGTGCCCAGAAGCTCATCCGTCCATACCACTTTACGCGTTCCCACCCGCGAAACTTTCGCGCTCTCCATCTCCTTGCACCGACGACAAACGGCACTCAGAAATACCAAAGAGCAATCTCATCAAAAGAGTGTTTTATTTCTGCCTTGCCGACTTGGATCAACAAGAATAAACACACACACCAAAATCACATCTCTGGCAGCCTTGCAACAATACAACTCAGTATCGCAACCATGCCCGGCAGAAAATCAAACCTTTCTACCGTCACAAATGGCGATGAGGAATCACCAGCACCCACTGGCCGTCAAGTGCGTGAGGGTTCAAGTGTAGAGGTATTATCCGAGAGATCTGAAAATGCCAAAGGAAAAATTATTGATTGCTGGAATCTTACAGGATCTATCTCTGCCACGAACCATGATTTCGAGATTAGCAAAGGGTGTTCTCCCACCAAACACATCAATCCACAAGGATGCTTTATTGGCACTTAGCAAAAGCTGTACTGTGTTTGTGAATTTTCTCGCTTCCAAGTAAGTGCTTTTTCTTTATACTTCACATATGATTCTCTCGCTGGATATATACTTCTCGCTCATCAATGTCTTTTGATCACATCGTATGCTGACATCGTACTTTCTCTCTCCTCAGCTCAAACGAATACGCCCAACTCGAAGGCAAAAAGACAATCCAACCCGCAGACGTAATAGCAGCACTCAAAGAAAACGAATTCGAGCATTTCATCCCACGTCTCGAAGCAGAACTCAAAAGTATTACTCACTCCTCTGTGTCAATGCATGTCATTACTAATATTAATTCTTTACAGAATACAACACAGTCCAATGCGACAAACGCAACTCATACCGCCGCAAGATCCGCGAGGAAAAGGCAGGAAAAACCGGCGATGACGGTAAACCCACAGACAGCGGAGCAGAGAATGGAGATGCAGATGCTTCGATGATGGATGCTACCGAAATGTCTGCTGTAAATGGCCACTCCAGAAACGATGACGAGGAGCCACCGTCAAAGAAGATGAGAAGGGAGGCTGGCGAAGAGGATGTATCAGAGGAAGCTGATGATGAGGAGTTCCATGATGCGTTGGAGGGTGAGGATGATGAAGTTGTGGATGATAGCGGAGAGGAGGATATCGATGGTGCTGCTGATGAGGAGGATAGTGAAGGCGATGAAGTCGATGGAGCTGATGCGGTTGACGAGGAGGAAGAGAGGATTGGTGATGGTATGATGAGGGATGAGGCTTTGGACGATGCAAGTGAGGACAGTGATTAGATGTTACAAACGCCTGATGGCAGGCTTTGCTATGGCCAATGACTGTCAGGGCCTATACGGTCGCTGTGGGATTGTCACTTTGCTGAGTAAAGTTGCTCACAATAGGACGCGTTGGTCCTTCATACATGTAATCTTACACTTCTACGAATATCGACCAAAAATCAAGTTTGCTGGTCCCTAAGAATTGCGCGCCTAGACAGAGATAATATAACATCGGGAGTGGAACCAGAAATGCAAGTAGCAGTGTAATTTCAATGTTGATTTGAGTGCGGCTGTAATATTGCCGTATGCCTTGATATGTGTGTCCTTGTGCCGTGGTCTTTCTGCCATTCAGCCAATGCTGATATTCACCAGAAACCTTTGGTAATCTCAACGCCGTGCGCCATGCTTGTAAAATGATAAGACGTGATTTCGTCAATGTGGGAAGACCGAGTTGGATTACTGTCGGCGGTCGTTGATCATGGCGAGTTCACGATCAGCCATGGCAAAGGGATCGCCATACTTGTCTAGGTTGTGTTAGCCAAGTCGTATGTCTAGCACGGGTTCAATCAAGACACATACTGCCGATTCTACGGTTCTTGTCGACAAGCGAATCCCAAGCACGATTGAAGTCATCTTGAGCCTTTTTGTTCTTCCAAGCATATCCAGGCGCATCCTCTGGTTGAGTATACTGGTAGGTAGCCGTGGCCCTGATGGAAGCGTCGGTAGGGATGGCAGCGCTGAGAGACACACCACCACCCAGCGATTCTTGAGAGTGGTCGATAGACGAGATGGGACGTTTTCCATTCATGTTTGCGCCGGAAGCCGAGGGAGCAACAGTGGGCATGTCGACCGGAAGAGGCACGCCTTGAGAGTTTGGAGGCGAGAGGTCGGAGATGGCAATGGAACGGATTTGAGCGTTGGGAGTGCTCGGCTTGGGAGTGGAATCGCCAGACTGCATGAGACTGTCGCCGTCAGGATCGAAGGGAGAGTTGGCGCCTGTTTGTTGGAAAAGAAGGTGGATTAGTCATGGATCTTTTGAGTGTAGGCAGGCAGCCGGCGGCAAGAACATGACGAACCTGTCATGGTGAGGGTTGAGACGGGATGGTGATTCGATTGGAGTGTTTCCTGTGGTGATGGGAAGGTAGAAACACGATCTCAATGGTCGACAAGCACATGCAGATGAAACACCAAAGTAGCAGGGTGGAAATGCCGTTTACAGAGACGACGCGAGCTTTGACAAAACATGACGCAGCGCGGGGTTCAATCCGTCGAAGCGCCTCGGCCCGCTTCCACCGACTGAATTACATGACCCTGTCCCGACACACTTGTTCCCTTACTTACGCTTCGCCAAACGTCTATACCGAACCCTTCACAACCACCGCTTCCAAGCTGTCGCACTCTTTCGACTGAGCTATCCACATCTGCTCACCATTACCACACTGTCGCACCGTCAAACTTGTCACCACCACGATGCCCGATGCATGGGATGATGACTGGGACAAGGTCGCTGATGTATGCTTCAAACTACCACAAATATACTACGTACACTACTGAACATGTCCAAGACTACACCCAAATCCTCGGCCCCTGTCCAACCAGTCGTCAAACTCTCCCGCGCCGAACGCAAAGCCCAGCACCAAGAACTGAACAAGCAATTATGGGATGCCGCCGAACAACCAGAACGTTCCTACTTCCTCGAAGCA
>SWBH01000514.1:0-11322 GCA_024195465.1 Aureobasidium sp. EXF-8845 | reverse complement strand
AGGAGGCCATTGCCACCCTTCTTAGCACCGGCGGCATCAGCGAAGCCACGACGGCTTGACTGGGCAAAAGTGGTGCGAGGAACAAAGGTGGCGCTTCTCTTCAGAGAAGATGTGGCAGGCGAGCGCAGAGCGCGTGTGAAAGATCTGGCAGCGGAAGCCATTGTGTGTGTGCGAGAGATATTAGGATAGATTGGAGGAAAGACGAACACAACTGTGGGTATCACGAAGAAAGGGAGAAAGATGGACACAAACAGGAGAGAGCTGTAGATTTCCCGGCGACTTATCGATAATATATGGGACGGCCGCGATCTGATAGCGCATGGGCCCTTTAGAAATCACTGTCGCTGACAGAAAGTTGTCAAAGCATTCGCCCTGATTCGATAAGGCACTCCCGACGGCAACACCCAGACCCACCATCGGGCGTCTTATCTTTTGGATATCGGCTCTCGGTATGCGCATCACTGGGTCGCCCTATGTCGCGTAAGCACCGAGAGCTTGGTAGTGAGGCCAATTCTCGGTATTGCGCCTCGAGCCTAGAGTGATCGCATGATATCGTCAATGGTGAGCGGCGTTTGCCATACAATTTTTTTTTATTGTTGACAAAGACTTTGATGGAGCAACCGGCAAAGCTGCAACGCGTGTGCTGTGATTGGCAAGTCGAACCTTCCATCTGCTGGCAAATCCCGTCGCGCAAGGACAAAAGTCGCAAATCCCGAGACTCGCGCGTGCCTGCATTTGAAACGGGCATCATCCATGATCGCTCTCGCTATGGACTTCCATGCCTGAATTTCGCATGTTTGCACTTCTTTGGGACAACTTGTCAGCTTGACTCTTCTTCTGAAGCTGAGATACTCGTATATATCGTTCCTCAACACTGTCCTTGTTGTCTTTTCTGAACCACGTCCGTCATAATTTATTCTCCTCTTATACCGTGCCTGCACTCAAGTCTACATGTATCGTGCATGTCAGCATGGTGGGGGTGATTTCATGTTCCAGACGAAGCTCAGTCTATCTGGATGGTCAAAGTTCTTGAGCAACAAGACCATACCAAGACTAAACAGATCTCGAATCATGAATTGTAGACGAGCATCTGTATAGGTAAGAGATCGACCCGTGTGCTGTTAAGCAAGATCATGCGCCAGATGATCTTGGGGTAGGAGCGGGCCATGGAGAACAAGAATTTTATAAAAGGCGTAGAGATGCCGCCTCTTATTCTTCGACCTCTGCCCTTCTCCATCCCAGGTGGTGCGTCATCTCTTCGAGCTGTCTTATGTTGTTTTAAGATCTAAAGCTGAAGACGGCTCTGTTGTAACCTGGTTGTCCAGTATTTTGCGGCCGCCAACTTCCACAGCACCGAGAGCGATCACGATGACTCTTGGAGCCGGGCAACGACCCTCAATGTGACTCATCTATCTACCCATCTATCGGTATGGAAGCAACCTCAACATCAGGGATGTAGCAGATGAAGCGCCGAGCTCGGAGTTTGACTCGTCGGTACGCCCCGAAAATGGTATACAAGCACGAAAACATTACTGACCTCCCCTGTGTTGCTCTGCGGAATTATAGCCGCTGCAATACACCGGGACTCGTATTCACATGACAGCTGATCTGGCGGCTGCATAAAGACGTTTTGGAGGTTCCTTGTACCGTCTAAAGAGGGTAGTATCCCGAGGTAGAAAGAGGAAGGTGTTGTTACACGACCGAGCATCCGAGATCGGCAGCAGCTGTCCTCTATTCAGCGAACATTGCTACTCTGCAAGCCACCATCCCAATCCTTCGGAAAAATGTCAGGATACGGACAAGAGTTCTGCTTCGATCTTGATTAATATCTACCCAAGCAAAAGGACTTTGCGACGACGGGAAAAGACAAGAAGAATCGGCATACCTCGGCGCGTTGCCGAGCAGATGCGCCGAAGGGATTCCTGTGCGCTTCACCTTTCCGGAAGGATTCCCTCGTCATATTGCCAAGAGTAGCCCCCATACCCACTTTGCAGATCTCTTTGTGGGGGATCGAGAGGGTGGAACGAATGGCGATGCGAGCTGATGGCTTGCATGTGTCGTTTTACAGAGTCAGCAACGATTAGTTCGCATGGTAGGATTGAAGATCTTCCTATGTCGGGAGACACCACACAGTCAAGTACAGTCATCTTTCCTACTTTCTTTGTTGATCATTCTTCTCGCCTCTTTTTTGTTTCTACCATCCTATATCTTTTCGAGTGTGCTGCAATCGCAACATTTCGGCGAGGCCAAAACGAATTATTAAACTCACTCGGTCCTAATAACAGTATACGCCCAGGAAGCCTGCTCGTTATGGTGCGTCGTGAAAGTAAGACAACCACCGTAGACGCTTCGTCCAGCGAGATTCAGACGACTGACTAGATGGAACAGAGGACATTGATGGCGGGTCACCATCATCATTCGACCGCGTCGAGACCGGAACCGCATACGACGACACACTCGTCTGTCCACCACATACCACCGAGCGCAAATTAGTCAACAAGATCGATTTCCATGTTGTACCGTTTTTGTGTATCCTGTACTTGCTGGCCTTCCTTGATAGGTGAGTCGCGACGAATTGAAGAAAGAGCAAAGGAACAACAACCTAACCACGAACTTCTACAGAGTCAACATCGCAAATGCAAATGTCGCTGGCATGTCAAAAGAACTCGGGTTAGAAGGCCATGAGTACAACAATGCTCTCGTCATCTTCTTTGCGCCATACATTGTGTTCGAAATCCCTTCGAATATCTTGCTTAAGAAGTTCAAGCCGCATGTGTGGTTGTCAGCTTGCATGTTTCTATTCGGCCTTACCACGACATTGCAAGGAGTGGTGACCAACTACTCTGGCTTATTAGCAACTCGCTTTTTCTTAGGTGTGTTTGAGGCCTTCCCTTCGGCCTGTTTTGTTCAGAGACTTACTATTCCAGGTGTATTCGAGTCGGGAATGTTCCCAGGTTGCTTCTACTTGCTTAGTTCCTGGTACTTGAGAACAGAAGCACAGAGAAGATACAGTTTCTTCTTCTCAAGTACAACACTCGCCGGTGCCTTTGCTGGCCTGCTCGCAGCAGCTATAGGAAAGATGGATGGTATTGCAGGCTATCAAGGTTGGAGATGGGTGAGTGTCACGAGAGTCTCCACATATCGAAGTTGGCGATTGACTGACTGAACTCTGCAGATTTTCATCCTCGAGGGCATTCTTACATGTGTTGTCAGTGCTGCCTTCTTCTTCGTTATTCCAGACTTTCCTGAAGACGTCAAATGGCTTTCTGAGGAAGAGAGAACATTTGTCGTCAACCGTCTCCGCAGCGAACAAGGTGCTTCAGCTGTAGAACGAAAGATGGGTGTCAAAGACGTCGGCAATGTGTTCAAAGACTACAAGATCTTCCTCGGAGGATTCATGTACTTTGGACTGATTGTGCCTGCATACTCGTAAGTGAAACCATCCGTTCTGATCTCAGAGAGATGCCTTTTGCTTACCCTTCAACTTCCAGATATGCATACTTCTCACCCTCCATCATCAACGGCTACGGCTACGGCAAAATCCAAACACAACTTCACAGCGTACCCCCATGGGCCGCCGCCTTCGCCTTTGCAATGATTCTCGCCTACCTCTCGGACAAAACACGCCATCGATTCGGATACGCCGTTTTCGCCGTGTGCATCGCAATAACCGGTTTCGCAATTTTGATTTCCGTACACGATAACCGTCCTCTAGAGTACGCGGCTCTATTCTTGGTAGCCATGGGTTGTTATTCAGCAATGCCGATTATCGTGTGCTGGTTCAGTACGTTTGCCTCCTCCTCCTCTTCCCTCTGCATCTCATCCACTGACCTTGTTTCTTTTCACAGATATGAATTTGGGTGGTCATCATCGCCGCAGTGTGGGTTCAGCCTGGCAAGTGGCATTTGGAAACATCGGAGGCATCATTGCTGTCTACTGTTTCTTGAAGACTGATGCGCCGTTGTACACCAAAGGCTACAGTATTTGCATCGCATTTACTTGTTTTAGCGTTTTGAGCTGTATTGCTTATTACATTGCTTGTGTAGCGCAAAACAGACAGAGAGACAAGACTGTTACGGATGTGGGATTGACCGAGTACGAAAAGACGGAGTTGGGAGATTTGAGTCCTGAGTATAGGTATCTTGTCTAAGTTGAGTAGTTTGTTGTTGAGAGGAGGAGGCAACAGGAGAGAATGATATCCTACAATTTGACCAGTGTTATGTCACATATTAGTGTCAGCTATAAACAAGAATCAGACCTTGTTGATACCGGCGAATTATCTGACGACTAGCCCATCACCTTATTGACGCTGGCAAAACTATCTTGAAAAAGCACAATTGGGTTCGAAGAGAACACGACAGGTTGAACACAATAGACTGAGTAATGAAGAAAGCGCTTCGTATTGCGCGGATTGCGTTTATGCACGATTTACCCATCCCAAGGCCAGCTTTATAGCGGCTCTACCTATACCCCCTCATCCATTATATGTGCCCAGTAGATATCCTGCCTCCGAACCGTGTCCGTCCAACTCCTTGTCCAGCAAGAAACACACCCCTCACATCCTTCTAAACCAGTTCTGGTTAGACCACCATTCATAAAAATTACATCGAAAGAAAAGAATAAAAGGAAGAGCAAGATATGCGTTCACTCGATGTCGAAGTCTGTTCCTGTGCGTAGCGTCTCACGACTGCATCTCGGGGACATGACCATGCTGCTTTCCGGCGTGATGCCAAAATTTGAAGAGTTGAAGCTAACGATTGAGGGTGCGCGGTCACTTGGTGTGGATGTGTAATCCGGCAATTTCTCCTCGGTATATTCAGGCAGTGTGGTATGTCCAGATCCGGCATTTGATGTCTTGCGCGCTCTGCCCATATGGACCAGACTGGCCACGAATTCGCGCGCGTTTCGCAGATCTCCAAAAGCATGGCCCATCTCTAGATCATCGATTTGGCGAGAACAACCCTGTGCGTACTCTTCAACGACCTGACCAGCAGCTTCAATGACAAGTGCACGTTTCTCTTCACAGCCTCCGTTGCCGGGTGAGCGTTTAAAGACTTGCTTGAAGTTGACCCACTTCTTACGAATGGCTTCCTTGCGAGTGAGACAACGGAATTGACGAGCTCTTCGTCTTTCTTCCTTGTCAGACGCACGCTCGACACGACGGCGAAGAGATCCAAAGCGACGACGGATAAATGCACAAAGGGCAGAAAGACCAATTGCGGCTGCGAGAATCTCCAGAGCAAGTACTAGCGGATGCTGTGTGTCATCTTCATACTTTGTTGCGTTTCCATCCTCGATGTCGGCTAGGAGGTTATCCACAGAGCTGACGTTGAAGTTCCAGTTGCCCTTCTCATCGGCAGCAACATATTGGTCCTGTCGATCTTTGCTGATCATGATAGAGTCCTGGAGGGCTGCTTGAATTTCTTTGATCTTTTGATAGGTGGTGTCGTGAATGCGTTGGCACATGACTTTGCTCATGCAGGAGATATCTCTATGACAGTCACCTAGACTTTCGCTGAAGCCCTTATGGCAGCGTTGGTTCAGTCTCTGCAACTTTGTCGCCTGTTCGTAGAGGCGATCGCGAAGGGCTTGCTCGACGTTGATGATATCGGCTGATGATTCGATGTCATTGTCGGTTGGGATGCCTTCTATCTTGGATAGGATGGAGGAATTCTCATTGATTACACTCTTCAACGATGATGTGCATTCAGCTTGTTCGTCGATCTCTGAGTCAATAAGAACCTGGGCTGCCTCAGAGTGACCGACGACTACCGTGAATGTGCCGGGTGTAATTAAAGGCTGTTGAGCGACTTTGGTGATGTTAAAGTAAAGGGCGCGCTGGCTTGATAGGGAAGAGTTCTTGACGGGATCACAAAGGCCTTGAATGACAAGATCAACCTCCCAGCGTCGATGGGCTAGACCTTGAGGTAATTGTAGAGTTGTGGTTTGCCCTGGGTTGGTGTGGTCAACGACAATGGGCTGCCCGTTCAATGTGAAGTCGACATCGCAAAGGTTGGTCGAAGAGTCAAGACGAGGATATTGAAGCTTGAAGTCCTGAGGCACTTGTCAGATAATAGACCAGGTAGCATACGCGTACTCCTCTCGAAGGAGGAAGATGGCGTTCTTGGCAAGAGTGAAGACTTACCAAAGCCACGTCATCTTCGTATACAGGGCAGTCAACACACGGGACTCTGACGGCTATGGTTTCGAGTCTGCCTAGACATGTTTATAAGTAGGTGTCATGCCGTGCAGAAGTGTTAAGGTTGAATCATACCAGTGATAGGCTGTTTTGCGACTTTGGAAAAAGAGGAGAAGGAAGGTAAGACGGGGTAAGGAACGGCGGAGACGAGAGTGCAAGTAAAGGCAAGAGCGAAGAGAAGCAAGCTGATTGAACACATCGTCGCAAAGAATACGTAGAATTGAAAATAAACCAAATATTTTACATGGGCCTGTTCAGCCCGAAAGATTTCGTCAAAGAGACCGCCGGCGTGACGGTGAGGTTGTGAGAGGACAAGTCGTGAAAGAAGAGTCGCAGGCAGCAGTATTATGAGATGGCCCTGGAAGGAGTCCCAGCGAAGGATTTGGAAGGAAGGCGCAACCGCAGTCCGGAGGATCGGAGACGGCGTTCGGAGCAACTTCCTGGGAGGATCGACCACATGCTTGTCACCCAGAAGTGAGGCCGGCAAGTTCCGAATTGCTTGACGTCGTTGTTGCTGTCTGGCTGCGCGAACTAGAGCATGCGCAAACACCACTCTTTACCAACTATAACACATTGACGCATCAAGTGTTGTCGCATACACAATGGTGAGTGACCAAGCGCCTCTCCAGCTACAGAGCCCTCCTGCTCACCAGTCAGGCGACTAACGACCATGTGTCGCCATCTAGCTTCCCCTTGGACTTCTCACTGCGGCGCAAGGCCACCCTATGCTCGTCGAACTCAAGAATGGCGAAACCCTGAATGGACATCTGGTCAGCTGCGACACATACATGAACCTCACACTCAAGGAAGTCATTCAAACGAGTCCCGAGGGCGATCGCTTCTTCAGACTGCCTGAATGCTACGTCCGTGGAAACAACGTGCGTTCACATCCGTCTTCAATTACGAGAATACAGCCAACAGGATGCTGATTGATGCCATAACAGATCAAATATCTGAGAATGGAAGATGAAATAGTGGATCTTGTCAAGGATCAACAAGCCAGCCAGCAGGCCGCCAGAGGAGGTCGCGGAGGTGGCCAAGGAGGAAGAGGTGATCACAACGGACGTGGAGATCGTGGAGGCAGAGGCGGACGTGGCGGCCGTGGAAGAGGTGGTGGTCGCGGCGGTCGCGGTGGTTGAAGGGACTTGGTCAAGAAAGACGAAAGAGAAGCAAACAGCTCCAGCCTGGTTCTGCCAAGATGAGAACGACGGTCGCATTGCTGTGGAACACATGGAGCGGATATGCGCAATAGTGTGATTCAGCGCAGCATCGGCGTTTAGAGCAGAGAATCATGAGGCACAGAATACCCATGCATGGCTTGCGAATAGGCTATATACAGCCAAAATACCATCACGACATTAACCTGAGTTCATGAATCACATCTTAGCACAATTCAAAGCAGTAGAAATTCGAACGTGATTAGTTGTTATCAGTATCTTGAGGATAGATTGTAGTCGGTTCCTGATGGAATGAAGCTGTATGGACCAAAAGCTGGGCGCATCTTCAAAAATGTCTCATAGAAATTTGAGCACGCTCACAACTGCACATGTCCTCAACCGCACCTAGACTTGTCGCCGACGGGCTCTGGCACTGCTTGTGTCCTTCTTACAACTCTGTGCCGTTACTTGCCACTCGGAATGCCCTAGTCCGCCGCCGTCGACCAACGCTACAATGCGTCGCTGCCCGCATAGCACCCCCGACAACGATACGCCACAACTCTACTGTCCCTTCGACTCGCTTCAAAGGGAATGTTGATGTGCCGCCCGAGCTGCAAAGCAGTGACCTTCCATCCATGAATGTGTGGGCTCCGCTGGATGCAGAAACACAATCCAAGCAGGTCACGACCAACATGAGGACAACGATGCGCCCTACGACAACTGTGAAGAAAGCCCACTATTACAGCTATAGCACACCGGACTTGTATGAGTTGGCACACGCCGCTGCTGCCAAAGGTAACAGTCGAGAGGCAACGCAGATGGTCGAATACCTGGTGCGCGTGCGCAGAGAGACACCCAATCTTCGCCTCTACTCGATTCTTATTCTCGCCAATGTACATCCTTCGGAGGGCTCGGCAAGAAGAGTGGTAGCCTTGCTGGCTGAGATGGAAGATGAAGGGCTACAGATGAGCGTTCAGATCTGTCACGACGTCCTACGTGTGCTGAGTGTTCACATGGACTACTTGCTGCGAATGGATATCTTACAATACATGCGCCGTCAGTGGTTCCAGCTGAACACAGAGGGATATCACTGGGTCGGTGCAGCCTTGTTCCGTGAAGGTCAACTCGAGTTGGGACTGAATCACCTCGAGGATATGAGAAAAGACAATGTGCCTATTCAAACCTGGCTCTACGACATTGCATTGTACACCATGATTGAAACAAACGAGTTTGATGCAGCCATGACAATAGTCGAGGACCGTTCTGCTGCTAATGACTGGATCATAAATCGCAATCTTTGGACTCACATGCTCGACCGTGCAGCAGCCCATTTTCACCATAAGAGTACTGTCTATATCTGGAACAGTCAAGTTATACCAGGCTATCTGATACCATCTTCAGGAACATGCTTGAATGTCCTGACCACAGCCGCTCGCGATGGTGATGCCGCCCTTGCAACCTCCGTGTTCCACATTCTAGGAAAACGCAGCACCACCTTCAAACAGATTCACTACGACCAACTCCTCGCCACATATATGGCTGCCTCGCCACCTGATCTCCGCGCCGCATTTACTGTCCTCACCATTATGGCGAATCTGAACATTTTCCCCACCGCTGCATCGACAAGGCCCATTCTCGCACATCTCGTTCGCAACCCCTCTAACTGCACAGCAGCCTTCGACATTATAACTTCTCTCCACGAAAGCGGCCGAGAGATCCCCATCGCAGCTTTGAACGTGCTGATCGAAGGCTACGTCGAGACTGATCAACTCGAACAAGCCTTGGTAGCATACAAACACATGCATCTCTTCGAACGACTCGCCTTGGACAAACACGGTAAACCCATGCGTCGCAGTCGTGCCTACGGCACCCTCGACACCTTCAACATCCTCCTGCGCGGTGCGGCAAAACCTAGCGCTCCGCAGGCTTTCGACTTGGCCATGTTCCTAGTCTCTGAAATGCTGGCAGTGGGTGTTCGCCCTGACAGCCTTGTTTACGATCGCTTGATAGTCATTTGTGTCCAAGCTGCAAAGTTTGATCACGCATACCGTTACTTTGACGAAATGGAAGAGTTGGGTTTCTTGCCTCGATCACGCACAGCGGAGTTGCTGGCCAAGGCTTTGGCGGAAAGAGCAGATAATAGATGTTGGGATGTTTTGCAAAGGCTGCAAGACAGAGGGGTCACGCTCGGAGAAAAACAAAAGGCGTCTGTTCAACATGAATTTTCTCGAGCTGAACAAAACGGGATTGGTGGACTCCAAGACACCATGATGTAAGAATTGGTTGTATTATATGTATCAAACAGATCTCATGAATACTTCACTGGAGTCTATCTCATCCTGCAAAAGTCTCCGAACCTGCGGTGTCGTTGTGGTCAACGTGAAGGAAATCCAAGAGATATAAAGAATGCTACGCGTGTGATGGATATTGCTGAGTATTCTTTCAACGACGATCGTCCATTTATGCAAGAGACTCCTGGCGGTTCGGATGACGTTAAGCTCAAAATCGACGAGGACGTCGCGTCAGACTCTGATACTGATCACGAAGATCAAAGCGAACAAGCTCGCACGACAATGAAGACTCCTCGACTCTCACATCTCGCCAATCATCAAAACACCCTATCCCCGATACTATTCGTCCCGAACAAATGCTACCATCTTCTCCAAATCCTTCAGAGTACATAGCAGACCAGATACCCTCGTACGAAAAACGCGAAGACTCGACGTCTCTTCCACACAACTCGCCTACTACCTAATCCATCTTCCGCATTCCGTCACCTAAGCCAGCATCAACATCCTCATCCCAAGTAACCAAGCCAATCACCAAGAATGGAAAAATCTTGACTCCAACACGATCTCCATATTTCGCGCGAGCAAGAGATCAAGATGTTCTCAAGCTTCCTGGCCGCAAATCACAGATCTAGAAAGACTTTACTCTTCGCATGCCTATCGACGGACTCGGATCGTCGAACGTAAACTTCAGCTTTGCGGTCGTAATATCTGTTCAGACAGTCCCAAAGACACAAATCACAGGTTGGAATGAACATGAGTCATCGTGCCTCAAGGAGATGTGAACAATTCACACATAATTGCGTTTTGATAGGGGCTAGTTTTGGCAAAGAGCATTTTGGGAATGATGACTCTCACATGAGATGGCAAGAAATGACGGAGAATCGAACATTGATCGGGTTTCGCAGAGCAGATTGCTCGATCTTGCCTTTTGATCCATGGCCTCAATATGCGCTCACGCGTGAAGGTCTGTTCCAAGTGAAAAGAAGAATCTCAATTAACATCATATGAATAATATTGCACGATAGAATGTTCAAAAACGTCAAACTTCTCATCTATATCATGCTCCATCTATGTTTGATGCTGTCTAGCGTACTCGAAAAGCACTACACCACATGCAGTCTGCACATTCATACTCCTAGTAACGCCCTTCTGCGGAATCTCGACCAACATATCACACTCGCCCAACACATTTGCAGGTACACCTTCCTTCTCTCTCCCCATGACGAGTAGTGTTTTCTCTGGCAACTTGCACTGTTCAGATCCCAGAATCACGCTACGATCAGTTTGTTCGACACCCACTACAGTGTACCCTTGCATCTTCTTCTCAGTGAGGAAAGCCGAGAGGTTGTCGGAATGTAGATCGTGGATGGGGAGATGATTCTGCGAGGCCACAGCTACGGAAATGAAGTCTTTGTTGCCGAGGACGGATTGTGGAGATTGGATGTACATTGCCTCTGCGCCGAAGATTTCGCTGATGCGTGAGAGGCCGCCGAGATTGTATGCGTTGTCGACCAGAGAGCCCACGACGATGAGAGATGTGGGACGAGTTGTTGTGGTGGATGATGAGTCGGAGGAAGAAAGGTCTGTGGAGAGGTACGCTGTTCCTTTTGTTTGAAGAGCAGCAAAGGCTTCTGTGCGGGCTGATTCTTTGGATTGCTCTTGCGTGGCTTGGACG
>SWBH01000513.1:0-11334 GCA_024195465.1 Aureobasidium sp. EXF-8845 | reverse complement strand
CTATCACTGTCGCATTCCTTCTCTGAGTCAAGCTCTTATAGATGCTCTACCACAATGGCCATACGTCTTAGAAATCATCACTCGCCTGTCTTGTGCTATTGATGTCAGAAATTCGCTCGTACAAAGAGAGCCGTCGTTGTTGCCTCGTCTCCTAACACATGCTTTGGAATCTCGAGTTGAAAACAAGAAGGTAAGAGAACGACATGAGTATGGTTTCTGATATCATGGCTGACTCGATGATAGTATGTGGACGCTACCGTGGCTCTTCTATCGCATCCACTTCCTCACGATGTGGCTCTTCCAGCAACTGCTCAGGATTTTATGCTTCAACTGTTCGACCGTGCTGCCAATCAGCCAAATGCAACAACCGTCCAGCAAATACACCGACTGGCCTACGGAGCCTGCAAACCTATCCTCGGCATTCTCTCTCCCGGCGTTCTAGCACATCTGGAAGAGTACATCTTTTCAATCCTTAAAAGCTCTTCTGGCGTCGAAGATCAGTCTCTGGGAATGTACTGTCTTGCTATCATGAGGATGATACTCGAGAAGTTCCAGACTGAGGTTGGCAACGACGAAATGTGGCCTACCTTCGAACACTCCGTCGACTCTTCCAACTCACAATGGACACCTGATGCCATCAAGCAATTCTTTCATGGCAACAAAACTCACAAGACCATGCAGCTACTAGTATTGCGAGTCATTTGGGCATGCAGACCAGAATCAGCAGATCCAGCAGGCCAAGGACTTACTAGTGTTACCCTTGTCAACCAGATTCTAGCTGGAGTTTCTCAATTAGCAGTCATCGAATGGTCTCACAAGAATGCAGTCATAGTGCGAAAATTGCAGGAGAAGTGCCTTGTACCTGACATGCTCCCTGCTCTTCGCTTCCAGGTTCTCACTTTCTTGAGTTCACTATCCGACAAAGTCGTACTGCCAGCTCAAGCAACGCTTTTTTACGAGAGATCGCTGCTAGATTTGAGCGCCGCTTTCTTGAAACGTGAGTATCTGGATATGTCTCTTCGCTTATCACTTTTCCGCTTGTCTTCAACATTCAAGCCTGAGTGGTGGGGAGAGCTTCTAGACAAAGTCATGGACCTGTTGACAGACTCGCCGCCGACCGTCTTATTCAACTCAGCCGATAGCTATATTTTGTTCCTCGCTCAGATCGCTGATATGGTCGATGAGAATGAGTCTTGTCGCCGGGGTATCCTTGCAACTTTGCATTCTGGTCATAACCGCCAGAAGCTGGAGTACTTCTTCGCCGATCTGGAAATAACGCCTGAACTCGACATAGGTCACAGCACTAACAGATTCTGCATTGCTTCGTACACGACCTTGAGGAATAAGCTAAAGTCTTCGATGTGCTCTTTGTTACTTCGTGCAGCTCTAGCCGCTCCGCAAGAAGAAACTTCCTCCATACGCCGAATGTTGCCGGACATCCTTCGACATCATGCAGTTGTCGAGTCAAGTAAATCAGCATGCCCTATCTGTGTCCAGACAAGACTCAAAGCACCACAACGTCCAACACCTTTTGTGGAGATTGAAGCGACACCAGAATCTCAGGACGCAAGCCTGCATTGGAAACAGCGTTTGGGTGCAGTGATGCAGACGCACGCCAAGTATCAAGAGACATCCCTCGTAGCATCTTTCATCAATATCTGTCATGATCTCGAAGCACGATGCGAGAGTGTTGAAGAGCCTTTAAGACTAGAGCGTCAGAAGTTTACAGGCTTGGAGAAGAGGTATGCCGAGTTGAACAAAGCTTATGGAGAGCTCGAGGGTCAGGTCATGGATAGAGACCTGCGTATCAACGCTCTCGAAGCAGAAAACGATCGACATGAGAACGACTTGTCAGCATCTTCTCAGGAGACACGGGACTTGATGCAACGAATCGATACACTCGCACGAGAGCTTCAAGAAGCCAATCGCAATGCTCAGCGAGACATTGATCAGCTCACGCGGGAGAGGCAAGATTCAGAAGTACAGCATGCTACCGCCATCGCCTGCAAGCAGGAGGCTTTCGAGCAGATGCGTGAACAACTTCACCAGGCCAGGTCAGACGCCGAGGACTTGCGCTCCGAACTTGGCAACACTATGGAGTCGAGAAAGCACGACAACAACGAATACGGGAATTTGCAAACAGAGAAGAATCATCTCGAGCAGCAGCTCCTGGAGAGTCAAACTCGGATCTCACAGATTGAAGAGGAACGAGCAACGCTGCTTGAAGGTCATAGTCTTCTTGAGCAAGATATTGTCAAACTCCAACAAGATATCAACAGACGTCAAGTGCAGCATGAAAGTCTTCTTGCTGAGATACAAGCTGTCAAGCAGAACTCGGAGGATGAATCCAGGAAGACCGCCACAGCTTTCGAGGACGCTATGTCACGAGCAAAGCAAGAGTGGACGAGCATCAAGAGCCATCTTGAACAGCAGCTGGAAGAATCTCGACAAGATCTCGCTGAAGCAGAAGAGAGTTTCCAACAACAGCATGATGCGATCAAGCAGAGGACTGCTGAACTTCGCAAGCGCATCGAGCGTCTGACAAAGGATTGCACGAAGAAGGATGCTCAGGTTCTGGAAGCGCAGGAGATGAGGAACAGACTGATGAACGCTATGGGTCTCACTGGCATGATGGCTCCACCGCCAGAGCCTACGGTAAAGTCGTCAGTATTACCTGTGCGATCAGTCTCAACCAATTCATCTACACCTCGAACCGCATTGCCATCTCAGGTCCCTTTTACCCCTGCAGCTTACGCACAGCAATCTGGTGATGAGCACGAAGACGAAGAACCAAATAGTACGTTCATGTCTGACGTCTCTGCAGATAATGGGCCTACACCAAAGCGTGCAAGACCGCGTCCTTCGTTGAAGCCGGCAAGTACACAGGAGAAGAGAACAAGCCTTGCACCCAGATCTGCAAGAGCTATGATGCGAACGAAGAGTGCTATTAAGAGACAGCCTCTTCAAGATATGCCAACCAACCGATCACCGGTGCGGGCTAGATCGCCGAGCAAGGTTGCGTTTCACGATCTCCAGAACCAAGGGTTTGGGATCAACACTGCCGAGAGGCGGGAACTAGAAGATTGGTCGTTTTCTGCAGATCATGTAATGACTGGCACGCCGGGTATTGGTTTGAACGACAAAGCGGAGGACATTCTTGATGCAAGTACGACTGATGTTTAGTTCGGAGGTGCGTGGTGTTTAATCTGGATACCCAACAGGAGTTCACTTCTTTGTTACTACCTTATACCAGATTCTCAAAAGTGACATGTGCTCTTCCGATATGTGTGCCGCCGAGCGAGGATGGATGCATGTGCATGATTCCGTATGCAGGGAGGCGATCAGCGGCATGGTTCTGCCGGCATGACAACTGTTTTCCTGTTCACTTTCTGATCAAAACACAGATGAGATTAAGCAAACATGATGAGACCTGCGACTATTGATACAAGTCTTGTACTAGTGGATTGTGTGAACGATCTCGTTGACAGTGCAAGTTGTGATAGCAAGGACGACATCTGCCCTTCAGCCGGCTTGCCGGTCGAAACCCGCTGGCAGCAAGCGCAAACAGACATTTGAGAAACCAAGGTGCAGTGTGGTCTTCACAAACACTATGCGAACAATCACTGTTTTCGACACATCGAGGACATATCGATGCTAAGTCTTATGTTTTCGGTACAGACATATTCACACTTGAGGTTATCGACGTATACTTGGGCTCTGTTTGCGCTTAGCCGCCGCCTTCCTTTTCTGTTTGGATGCACTGTGCTCCATTGCACTTTCTCTTACTCGATACTCTTTACGCGTCATACGTGGGCTCAAAATCACAACATTCCTCACTGCTCCATCTGAGCATGAGAGCTTGACCTTCAGAAAGACAAACCACTTGAGACCCTCGCGTCCCCCAGCCATCCTCACACCATGGAGAACACTCAGTCGAACAAGGAGCGTCTGCGTAGACAAGGCCCTCACCGCTCACTTCAGCCTCCTGCTTCTACTCTTACTCCTTCTCCTCGTCCTCCGCTATCTACCTCGCCGGCTCCGTCCGCTCCGTCTGCCCGTCAACACCCACTCTCCTCTGTTACCAACCGCCAACGTCCTCCTCCACAGAAGATTATGTTCAACAACAGGCATCAAGATCGTTTCTCGCAAACAACTGTGTCTAACAACAACCGCGAGAGCGACTTCAGTACAGCGGAGTCTTGGGAACCTGTCTGGGTCGATATTGACAACATCCCGTACGCTCATCACAATACCGTTGGGGTGCATCGGTTTCTCTTCAGACATGGTCATGTCTCCTGTATCAACTGTTATGGTGGGACTAGAAGAGCCTCAGCTCTCATGTCTTTTGCCTGCGCCTCACTCTTCAGCAGACCTCTCAACCTCGAAGGACAAAAACTCTTCATCAGAAGACGTGTGTTCAAGCCCAGACTTATCCAGTCCCCAGCAGATGCCGCAAAGACCATCATGCAGAAGACCATTCTTCCAGTCAACCAAGTCGAGTTTGGTGTCATGACTGATGAACGTCGTATGATGGTCATGCATACAGTCTCCAGCACTACAAGTCACCCGGCGGTGTTGATGCTTGATTTGGTCTCCGATATAAGACATTCGTTGGACTTTCGCTTCTTCCTCACGACCGAGAGAAATGCGCCCTGGTATCGCGCTGAACTCCGTCTCAACACACCTTTCGAAGTCAAGCAGATGCAACATGAAGACGGCCACAAAGAGTTGATCATCACTTCTCAATTTCCTCCAAAGTGGTGGCAAAGTGTAGGCGAGAACCTTTTGCAAGAGATCCACAAGGATAACCGCGAATCTCTCAACTTCCAAGACTGGCCCCGAGGTTGGCGTCGTGTCACTGATATCGACCTCAACCCGGAGGAACGCCATCTGAGTCCGGTAGCTTTTCTGCCTCCCAGCCCTGTTGTCGATACAGGTCGCTGGCTGACGTGGAAGCTAAGCTTCCCAGCTGGGATAGACGCTGTTGCCTACAACACGATCATTGAGGCCCTTGAGGACCACAACGTTACTGTTCGAAAACCCAGCTCTATTGCGTTCGACACCGTCCCACGAGAAGACCCTGTCGTTTGGGACTTGCTCGACCCACACCAAGCTTCTTACGAATCAGACCTTCATCAGATGCAAGACGAGATGATGCATCTTAGTCGAGACATTCGTTATCAGCTTGAGGTGTGTATCTCAAACAACAACTTCGTGGAACACGCCCTCAGCAGAGAATTTCTCTCAGAGCTTACTGCCTTGGACAAAGACTTTGTCCGTAACCCCAACAACACTTCTATCGTATCCCCAGCCCTTGTCCTCCTCGAAAACGTTGCAGACTCAAAGCAGAAATTCTTCGATCCTATGGAAATTTTCGGCCTCTACCAACTTCGCCATCCGCGAAAGCGTCGAGTTCCCCAAGGTTGTGTTCTGATGAGAACAGCCGTCATCACTCCTACTACCTTCTACGTCAGGACTCCGTCTGTGGAAGTGTCAAACCGTGTCCTCAGGAAGTACCATTATGCTTTGGGAAATTTCTTGCGCGTGAGGTTCGAAGATGAAGACCCATTTGGACGTCTAATGCCTATGCCTCAATACGAAAATCAGCACGAGGTATGGGCTCGCATTGAGCGTTGTCTTCGTCATGGTATCGACATCGCCGGTCGCCACTACGACTGGCTTGCGTGTGGAAACTCTCAGTTTCGTGAGAGGGGCGCTTACTTTTTTGCACCTTACAATGAAGATCTCACTGCCCTCACCATTCGCACGAATCTTGGTGACTTCTCTAGCATCAATATCGTCGCCAAGTGCATGGCCCGTATCGGTCAATGTTTCTCCACGACCAGGGCTACGAACAGTATTGGCGCGGTCGGCACTGTTCCGATCAAGGACATCGAGAGAAATGGCTACTGCTTCACAGATGGTGTCGGTAAAATTTCCACTTTTGTTGCCCAGATGATTGTCACCGACTTATATGCCAACTCTGGTTTTCATGATCTTCCATCTGCTTTCCAGTTCCGTATGGGTGGTTACAAGGGTATTCTGGTGCTTGATCCCATGTTGAAAGGCGACAGAAAGATCCGTGTCAGACCAAGTCAGAATAAATTTCCTGGATCGGGTATCAATGAACTCGAGATCATCAAGCCTTCCAAATTCTCCTCTTCAACTCTCAATCAGCAAATTATCCTGGTTCTGACAACCAGAGGAGTTCCAAAGCAAGTCTTTGTCGACAAGATGACCAAGCAACTTCGGGACATCGATCATGCGATGAATGATGAGACTATGGCTCTGAACATGCTCCAAAAGAACGTCGACTTCAATCAGATAACGTTGACAATGTCTGGCATGATTCTCGATGGGTTCATGCACTCCGAGGAACCCATGTGTCAGATCCTCTTACAGCTTTGGCGTGCCTGGAACTTGAAGCATCTCAAGGACAAGGCCAAGCTCTTGATTGAGAAGGGCGCATTCGTCCTTGGATGTGTCGACGAAACGAACACACTCAGAATGGATCCTGGCGAGCTTCCAGAGATATTCATACAAGTACCTGGAGAGAAGAAAGGCGAGTGGAAGACTGCTGAAGGAGTATGCCTTCTTGCACGCAATCCTTCCCTACATGCTGGCGATATCCGTGTCGTCAGAGCTGTGCCGTATGAAGCTTTGAAGCATCTCAAGAATGTTGTTGTTCTGCCGCAGCGAGGAGAGAGACCACTTGCCAACATGTGCTCTGGCGGAGATCTGGATGGTGACGATTATCTCGTCATGTGGGACGATGACTTGCTACCACCAGTGGACAAGTGGGACTGGGAGCCCATGAACTACGATGCTCCAACCCCTGTCATGTGTGTTGGGCCTGTACAAGACGAGCATTTCGTCAAGTTTTTTGTCGACTACATCAAGAACGACAAACTCGGCGCAATTGCCACCAGTCACCGCGCTATAGCTGACTACGAAGGCTCGACCCAAGGAGTCGCACACTGGAAGTGCGAAAAGCTCGCGCAACTCCACTCGCAAGCTGTCGACTTCAACAAGACAGGCGTTCCAGCCAAGGTGGATCAAGAGCTCTGGCCGAAAGGATGGCCTCACTGGATGCCAGGAAAGCCCAAGTCGAAGAGGTACATCTCTAGACAGGTCATCGGAGTACTCTACGACATGGTGCAACCCCAGCCCTTTGTGCCTCAACTCGAGAAGCCCTTCGATAAGCGTATCCTCGACGCTTACGTTCTGACTGATGCGCATCTGGAGAAGGCCAGAGAGCTCAAGATCGACTACGATCAACAGATACGTCGTGTTATGGTCCAGCACACTATCAAAACCGAATTTGAGGTCTGGACAGCCTTCGTCATGGAACACAACAGAGAGCAGCACTGGTACTCCTTGGCAGAGGACCTCGGCAATCTGATGAGTAGTATCAAGGCAGACTTCCAGGCTGAAGTCAAGGAGTATCTCGGGCTCGCTGACTCCTCTTACATGATCTCTGAGAAGGCATTCGAAACCCTTGGACCTTTCGTTGCTGCCATGTACACCGTCACCGCACAAGAGGTGGAACAGTGGAAGGAAAACAAGCTAGTGTCATTTGACGAAGACACCAAGGACGCCCCCCTCATCACGTACCCCTGGCTCTTCGGCAGAGAACTGGGAAAGATTGCCACCAGACAATCTGGACCTTCAGCAATTCGAGCCGGATTGACAGTCAATAGTGATGTCAGACGCAGAGACCCGGTCAAGAAGTCCAACCACAAGGTAGAGCTGCATAGCATCAAGCTTGAGCCTTTGCAAGAATGGAAGCCGGAGCATGCTGTGGTGGGTGACCACGTGGGAAAGACAGCTTTCGATGTTGCGGCAGCCAAGGAACCGAAGAAGGAAATCCATGTGGCTGGAGAGAATGATGAGGTAGTGGAAGAGATGGCTGAACTGACAGCCGAAGGAGATGCAGTGATTGGGGATACCAAGGAGACGACCAAGGAGATAATCGAGGAAGATGCAGTGGATGGTGCAGACGCGATGGGAGCTGCTGATACAGAGGGAAGAACCCAGGAACACCTGGGACAACAGAGATTGGAAGATACAACAGAGGAGGAGAGTCCAGTGGAGCAGATATCAGAAAAGGAAGAATCTGGAGAGGAAGAACCTGAAGAGGAAGGCGCAGAGGAGAGGCTTGAACAGCAAGGATCTGAAGACGAAGAGGCAGGAGAGGAGAAAGCAGAGGAAGTAGCAGGGGAGAAACCCGAAGAGGAAGGAGCAGTGAATGAACCTGAAAAACTTGGAGGAGAAGAGGAAGGAGCAAAGGAGGAGGTAGTAGAGGAGGAGGCCGAGAATGCATTGGACCGTCTCCTGGCCATGACGTCCTAGCACCCAACTCGGATGTAGATCAGATAGAACTCCACCATGTTCTTCTCCTTTTCAAACTCATTCAACCAACACTAGCTTCACCCCTCTCAAACACCCTAACCCCACCATCATTCTGTACAAAATACAAAGCTTCCAACTCCTTTTTCTCTGCCTCTTCTTCCTCCTCCTCAATATCATCATCCCAAGCACCACCCCTGCTAACCCTCACCACACCACTAACATCCCTAGCTTTTCCCGTATCCAAAGGTCTGAGACTCATGACCCATTTACTAACATGAGCTTGTTGAACCACAAACGCCGCGTGAGCTGCTTCCAACGGTGTCGGTGGTGCAGAATCTGGTAATGCGGCGGAAAGGAATGGTGTATCGGCTTGGAGGATTAGAGTAGATGTTGTAACGAGGCTGCGGAGACTGAGGAGGAGGGAGGAGAGAGCTGAGGCGGAAGGTGTGGGGGCGGTGGCTAAGAGGAGGGTTGGTGCGTCGAGTACCAAGTGGATTTTTGAGGTTGGGTGGGCGGTGCGGAGGGAGGTGAGGGTTTTGGTGAGTGTTTGGTGGGTTGAGGTTGGAGAGGCGGAGGTCAGGTGTGTTATGTTTGAAGGTGGTTGTTGTTGTTGCGCTTGACTCTGCTGCTGTTGCGGTTGTTGTTGGACTGGTTGTTGAGGTTGTGGTTGCGAAGGTATAGGTACCGGAGGACCACGAGAAGGTACAGGACCTCTCGCCGGCAACGGACCGCCTCGACTTGGTAACGGTGAAGCAGGAGTATTCCTCACAGGCAAACTTCTATGTGCTGTTTGCAGTGTTGAAGATGCGGCAGTCGTCGTACGCGAGGTCGCAATGGGGAACAACTGTGTCAACCCATCCACAAAAACAAATCTATCCTGTTGAGCCAAACGAGCTAGATCAACACCACCACCTCTTCTCCCCTCTTGTTTCCAGAACTCATAGTCGCGTAGCCATGACACTAGTACGACTATATCATCTTGCTTTTCTTCTGATGCTTCTGTCTCTGAGGAGGAAACAAATGCGCTGCGTAAGAGGCGGGTGACTAGCCATTGGGGAGTGCTGTCTAGAACGCCGGTGAGGAGGAGTTGGGAACCTGGGGTGGGGAGGCGGAGGTAGGGTTCTAGGAGTGGTGGTGTGCGGTTGCGTGTGCTCATTTTTGCGTGGTGCTGTGATTGGGTTGTAGGTGGTGTTTGTGATTTGGACTCGGGCAGTGGACTTTTCGCGTGTGATGGCGGGGTGTGAAGCTGCCTGCCCTGTGACGTTGATCTGGGACTTTTTTTCTGGGATGGTGCCTGAGGCAAAGCTTCAAGATTGGCTTGTGATTCTTGGCAAGATATTTCACGATGCGATTGGAAGATAGGTAGATGACTTTTTGTTCATTGGCTAGTCCCTTGCTCTGAATCTTGTGGACATTCGCTCCTCATTCTCCGCCATTTGCTTGGCCTGTCTAATCTCAAGCATATCTGCCTCACAGGCTCTTTGGTACCTGTTCAGAAGCGTGCGGCTCGAAGGTAACTCGAGTTGATCCTCCAAAGCTCAAGTTCTTTTGACTACTGAACTTGACTCTGCAGTCTATGCTGCTCCGGGTGGCCAATACTAGCATGCCTGCTCGGAAATCCGTTTTTGGCAGGACGAGAATGCTTGCGAAGCTCGTGGCTGGTAAAGCATCGGGCGGGTTGTTGTATCTTCTTCTTGGCTGAAGTCGATGGCTCAAACAGACTTGATCATCTTGTTGACGAGCTTCTTTTGTGCCTGGAGATCCAAATCCTTCTCATCCGTCTCGGTCAAGCATCTTCCAATGGCGACAGTCTCTGCAACCGTTGAGCTGTCGACCCAGACCTTTCCGTTTCTTCCAACAGCCACCTCGAATCTGACTTTTTCACCAATCTCCTCCAGCAAGACGACACCTCCCTTTCCAGCACCCATCATCAAACGGCGAGCGAATGCAGGAGAAACGTCGAACAGCATGCCAGCCTTGAGCGGACCGAGACCGTCAGACTTTCCAGTTGCAGGGTTGACGCATTCAATCTCGACATCGCTCCATTTGTCAGCTTTGGAGACGCGAGCATAGACGAGAGCTCCAGAGTTGAGTTGAGGTCTGGTCTTCTTGGTGGCGCCTTCGAAGGCTAATTGACCGAGCAGAACGGAAGGAGTGTGCGGCGTTAGGGTGCAGTGGTATGTGTCGGTAGAGGAGCGTTGTACGACAGCGACAACGAGATCGCCAGTATGAGGGAGGTAGCGGCCTCCGAGATTCTCAATCCAGATGGCATTCTTCTTGGAGTCGGTGCATAGTTCTCCGGCTTGGGTTGCGACAATAGTCACTGGCGGGATGTGTCGCAAACCAGGACCGAGAGTCAATGTGCGGGTTGTGTTTTGAGAAGGCAGTTGATCAGGTGTGAGCTCCTGGCCAGGCAGTACGAGCACCGAAGACGACATGATTGAGATTGTTGTAACAATTTCTGGCTGAAAGCTGCGGCGATGACGAAGGTTTCAAACTGAACGATGCAGCAGCAGCAGCGCCGCCGGACGGCGAATCATCGGCTAGAAATTTGTTTCGAGGTCAAGAAAGTCTGGAGCGCAAAGTCGCATTCGCATCTCTACAAGCAATTGATCAACCACTTACCTATCCCTGTCGCCATCTTTTTTACCTTTGCGACAACCTCAATACCAGTCTTTTCAGCCGCTTCCACCACCACCACACACACACATCACATCCAACATGAGCTCCGAAGGCGAGATTGCCCCCAAGGTTGCCATTGGTATCTCCTTTGGTAACTCATACAGCTCCATCGCCTACACTTCGGGTGAGGCCAAGGTTGAGGTCATTGCCAACGAGCTTGGTGACCGTCAGATCCCTACCGTCCTCTCATATGTCGATGGAGAGGAGTTCCAGGGTACCGAGGCCAAGTCGCAACTCGTCCGCAACTCAAAGAACACCGTCGCATACTTCAGAGACTTCCTCGGCAAGGACTTCAAGTCG
>SWBH01000512.1:0-11346 GCA_024195465.1 Aureobasidium sp. EXF-8845 | reverse complement strand
TGTTAGACCAGACTATGCAGATGAGTTCTACGCACGTATGGGTATGGAAGCGTTAGAAGGGTGGCAAAGGGATTTTTCTCCATTCTTCTATCGTAGCGGCCTGCTTTGTTCTCAAGCCGGGACAGAATTTGGTAATAAGTATCTGAAGGAAGCGAAAAGCAATCTGGAAAAGATCGGTGCCAAAGTTGATCTATGGCCTTATACTGGACGAGAAGTCAACGACAGATACACCGGCATACATGGGGACTTATCTCAGACCAGCGGTTACTGTAACCTGAATGCTGGATGGGTAGAGGCTGCAAAAAGTATTGAGTATTTGGCCAGTCTATGCGAAAGGGCTGGAGTTATCTTCTTGTCGGGCGAAAGCGGCACTGTTACGGAGCTCATTACAACCGAGACTGAAGGTCTCAAGACGATCAAAGGATTACGAACAACAGATGGAACAGTCTTGGCTGCAGACACTATCATCATGGCTACTGGGGCATGGACATCACATCTCATCGGAGCTGGTAATCGCTTCATCTCCACTGGTCAGCCAGTCGGTTACATGCAACTCACCCCCGAGGAAGCTTATGAGATGCGAGAGAATCCAGTCATGATCGACCTAAGTACCGGCTGGTTTGCTTTTCCGCCTACACCTGACGATAACATCCTGAAGATGGCGAGACATGGATACGGCTTCGAAACCACACATACTTGTCATTCCACTCAATACTCAGCACCAAGCATGGCTTCGCAATCCGACTATCTACCTGCAGATGCAGAGCAAGCTCTGAGAGATGGGCTAGCTCTCTTTCTTCCGAAGCTCAAAGATCGTCCGTTCTCCAGGACAAGACTATGCTGGTATACTGATACGCCCAAGGGTGATTTCATCGTCGACTATCATTCAAAATACTCGAATCTCTTCCTTGCGGCCGGTGGCAGTGGGCAGTAAGTCAACCTCTATTCTCCTGAATCAGACTCGTACTAACTGACAACAGTGCGTTCAAGTTCCTGCCTATCCTCGGTCAATATGTAGTTGACAGCTTCGAGGGAGTGGCTCCAGCAGAGCAAAAAGAGAAGTGGAAGTGGTCAGAAAGTGCCACACCTATCATGCCTGGAGATGGAAGTCGCGGTGGTCCAGCTAGACGAGTGCTTACGAAGGAAGAACAATCTCATCTGAACTAACTTCTTTGGCCTTGGACTCTCGTGTCAATTCCAGTCAATACGAACATGCAACAAGTGTACCCTTTCGATGGACCTTCTTCTCTGGAGGTTTGCCCCCCAGAGAAGACTACCATGCTTAAGTTCATGTCCTCCTCCTGATTCTGATACCTCTAACTTCTCGATGCTTCTCTTTTCAGGTTCTCAACAACAACGCTAGTTGCTCTGAGCGCCTCAATGTCGCGCTCGGATGTGAGAATGTCACTGTGTAGAACGACTGTTTCGCCGAGTCGCTGGAGTCTCAAAGCCATTTCAAAGAGGGTCTTCGCGTCGTCGATGTGGTCTAGACGAGTCTGCAACAGCGTGACCCATGCTTTGACACGTTCTTGATGCTGAGCATGATGACCCATGGACAGATGGTTGATCATGGGCATAACAGCATTAACTGCTTGGGCAGCGATCAACGCCAGGGGCATTGGGATCTCTCCTTGAGGATCCTGCTGCAAGATTTGGCGTGTCGCGTTCGCGAGAGCTGTGTCGTTTGGAGGAGGGACAGGGCTGGCTCCAGTCCACTGGCTGCGGTGAGGAAGGCGACATGCTTCAACCTCGTTGTTTGTGCGTAGATTCAGGTCCGGGTCGTGGAAGGCTCCAGCATCAGTCTCACCACTTGCCCGGTGGTGACTGACGATAGTCTCTCTGTGCGCGGTTTGTGAGTTACTGAGAAAAAACACGATGACTCGATGTGAGAGAGCATACTTGCGGAGACCAACATAAGGACAACCTGTGCATCTCCAAGTGCCGTACCCGTGTCTGGGCAAGTGGGACTTCATGTGTCCGTGACTCTTGAAATCTACTGTGATGCCTTTTGCCAAACACTCGCGACAACGCCAGGTAGTAGTGTTGGCCATTCTGGGGTTGATTGTCTGCATGACCGCACAGATCAGAATGCTAGAACGGACACTAAGATGAGAGGAAAACTTACCGTGATAGATATTGTGAGCCTGTGAGTCGCTGGATGATGACGGGTATGTAGCAGAGGGAGGAGTGGACGCGAGGTTCAATAGTTCACGGCACAGAGCGTCTTGTCGAAAGCGTGAAAGCGTACTCACCTGGAAACAATCACAAACGAATATTCCGGACGAGCAACCGCCAAGATCACCTCAACGAGTGACATCAACCCCTCGTATGGCTCGTCTTCTGTTTATCTTGTCAGATTCTGTGTTACACCTTGAACTAACAACAACCCCTCTCACGCGCACTTTCCCTACCAGAATATTACGCCCTTTATTAACACCATCAGATCTAGACTCGTCAGTACGTCGTCTTCTCCTTGACCGGAACCTTCTCATCCCTGGTCATCTATGTTCTCGCAGGCGCAGCTCTGACACACACACCCTTTCCTGCAGCCACTCCTCCTCCTGATCCTTCTCCTCCCCCAGAGCACAGTTGTTCTTTTGGCTACATACTTTCCTATAAAGCGCGCCTTCTTGTCAATCTCTACCTAACTAGTTTATCCAACAACAGAGTGCTAACCAAGTCCAGATCACAATCATCCAAAATGGAGCAACGCTCTCCTAGCTCAGAGGCTGCCGCCAAACTTCCCAACTCTTTGCCTCTCGACGATCAGACGATACCAAACCCCTTTGTTTACCAAAGCGGTATCCCTGGCATGGGCAACTGCATTCTGGGTCCTCGTAACACTGCATCTGAGGCCAACATGCCCACCACCACTACCAACGACCATGAAAAGTCCCTCTTGCCGACTACCACCAAGCGCAAGTCGGGCGAAGTCAATCCTGCGCAATCACACCCAAAGCCTGATCGCCTCCCTCCAGGCGCTAGCAGGGGTATTGCTACCAGTATCATCAACTCTCAGAAGCGCATACGCCACAATGACTCCAATGACGAAGCCCACGAGATCGAGCTATCGCCCTTGATCAACAACATCAAGAACCTCCTCACACCGTATACTCACCTTCATCTCTCCTGTGCTGCCACCCTGCCATTACAAATCATCCACACATCTCTATCATCCTCCAGCTTCACCCCCATGAAACTCATGTGTCTTCTCACGGATGCAAGAGAACTGCTCAAAGTTCTGGCACAACGACAGGCCAAGGTCTACCAGAACTTGGAGCCCGCACTCTCCAGACTTCAGCAAGCCGGTATGGAGTCAGTCCTGCATGATGCCAGAGCTAAGGCTGAGCAAACGGACAGCGATGTCAAGGAACTCGCTGCAATGATCAGGGAGTGCGATGGCATGGATACCGTTTGGACAGCACGTTGAAGATACTCAGAGTGGGCTTGGGGATACAAAAACAGTTTCTCTAGAGCGTTTCGATCAGGTTCGAGTACGTCTGATACAAGCGGCAGGGATGGCTGTAAACCTTAAAATTTGGTTTCCTTACACCCAACCTCTACCCATCCCAACTGCTTTATCTTTGGCTTTCTTCAGAGGTTTGCACACTACCTGTATGATCGAACAGATTGGAGAAACAGTCGTGTGTCTGGAGCAGAACGTTTCAGGGTGGTTGACGCAAGCGACTGAAAGTATTGGAGAGGCATCATGGTCGAGGGGTAGTTTCATCGGAGGACAGGAGAGAACTTTGCCGCATTCGTCGTTCTTCTTTGTATCTTGTCTTTAACTGTTCAACTCTTTCTTTTGTACTTCATTCGTTGCTCGGTGGTGTTCTTTTTGTGGGGAATAATGACAAGAGAGAATGATCCACATGGGCGTTAGAAGGAGACAAGGAATCAAGACTACTTTCCGTAGATGAAACCCGTCCTCACTCGACAACAAGAGACCAATGCATAGAAATAGCTGCCTATCCTCGCCACGTGCTGGTAAAACTTCATCTTGCTGTCAAGGGTGGCCCCAAGATATTTGATATGCTCGCTCGGTGCAATGTCTTGTCTCTGGGACTATAGATCTAGTCCATTTTATTCGCCTTCTGTAGGTCTTCGTGTAAAGTGAACAAGGCCTGTCTTGAAGGTTCGAAGGTTGCTCCACTCTCTCGTGCCCATCTCTCAGCCTTTGTGATGATTGACGCCTGGAAAGTTTGAATGTTCTGGACCACGTTGTCGCCTACCGCCTATGGGGAGTAGTCGTCTACGAATCCTAGGGTCCCTTGGGTTTTGTCGATAGGTTGTTCTACAAGGTTAGCGATATAGAAAATATAGAGTATACAGAACAATGGCAATCCTTGTGGTATGCCGGCCTATGTTATGGGCGGCATCTCGCTCTCGAATGTGTCAAGGATGACAGTTGCGGTTCTCTCCCTATAGAAGTCCCTAACCCATTCACTTGACGTCTCTAGTATCTCTTTGTTCAAGCCTTTTCTAGAACACTATAGCGTTGACCCCATTAAGCTCCCTATACGTCAAATCTACTAGGGAAACCACTTTTCCGTTTCTCGAGGCCTCGTAAATGCGATCCACTAGAAGATTAATGCTTGCTCGCAGGACCTGCTCTTCCTCGCACTATAATGATTGTTTGGTAGAAGATTCCCGTAATAAAGGAAAGCCTGTGTGCAACCAATGCCTCGAGTCCCTTGCTAATCGTAGCTGATAGCGAGATGGGCCGGAAGGCCTTTGGCACAGTGTAGTCAGGTTTTCCAGGCTTTCGTAGAGGTACTATCCTCGCGGTTTTCGAGCTGTCCGGCAGGCAGCTTAGGCGTAGGGATGCTCCATACAGAGCCATAGTACTACCATTCGCCAGAAACGTGAACCGGCTGCCTGGGTGTCCAGGATTAAATTACTTGCAGATTGCTTCCAATGTGCTTGGACGCAGCTTCGCGACTAGCGGCAGGAGTTCTAGAAGAAGTCTAAGTTTATCCAAGAACTCAATCTAGTTCACCCCCACAAAGCCACTAGTTATGTCTCTCCTCAGCTTGTCAAAACGTGCCAGATAGGATATTGTGTACTGACTGATTTTGGCGCACACCTGTTGTGTCCTACACGCCTCGAACAACAACTC
Organism: Aureobasidium sp. EXF-8845; assembly: GCA_024195465.1. NCBI lineage: Eukaryota > Fungi > Ascomycota > Dothideomycetes > Dothideales > Saccotheciaceae > Aureobasidium > Aureobasidium sp. EXF-8845. The sequence continues at coordinate 6,227 of SWBH01000512.1, read as the reverse complement.
ACCTTGAGACAACACCTCGATCAGCCTCTGCGTAGCTGTGACGGTCTAAAATCCATCTAAACTTGCGCGAATCGTGCACGAGTCTTGCACAGGCGTTGCGGCACATACACAAATCACTCAGCCCCAGGCGCCGGCGTCGCCGAACCCAAATCTCATGGCTCGACTCGAAAACAGGGTATGCTTCACTACAAGACACGCTGTCTTGACCATTCGCCTTTCACTCAGCTCGTGGCTGTCTTTAGATGTCTGGGCCCCTTGAACCGAGCTCTAAATCTCCGATCGTAGCAGCTTGGTGCCAGGGGTTTGATGCGCTTTTTTCACAAGCTCGCCAAAGCTGGGCGCAAAGAACCTTCAGCCCGTAAAAGCTTGCCGTGGGATACTACCGAATTGTTGCGGCCAATCCGAAAGGAGATAATCTGAATTTGGTATACTATCTCTAGTCGGAAAATAGTGATTTCGTGCACCCTTCTCTCTGTTCCTCATATAAGATGCGGCAAGCTGCTTGATAGTCCTAAGATTATCTTCTGTCCATCATCCTCGAAAGTTTTTCATCCGCCGACTTGTTGCAACATCTCATGATGCGTTCCTTCTTGATGATCCCGGCCTTTGTTGCACTTGCAGCTGGCAGGGCACTTCCCCAGGAGATTGACCTCGACATGGTCATCGCTGCGCCTGACCCGACAGTCGTTGAACTCGTTGGAGCAACTGCCCAGATTGTCACCTTCGATACAAGTTCCATCTTGGGTCAAGCTACCGCAGCAGCCAGCTCCATCTCTATTGCCGTCACCAATGTCTTCTCTGGTAGTGCAGTTCCTACCGGTGATATCGCTAAGAGAGCCGCTTGCGATCCCCAGCCCACCGGTGTCCGGTCATACGCGCCTGTCAGTGGAAGCGACAATGCCAGCATGTTTAGAGTCAACCCAACCTTTTCCTCAATCGCCGCTGCAGCAACAGCTCCTGCCGGCTACACCAACAAATTCAAGAACGCAGGCGGCTCGAACAACGCCTATGGATACCTAGGCTTCCGGACGCTGGACTCTTACGACACAGATTCCTGTGCTGCCTATTGCAGTTCCACGCTCGGTTGCATGGCTTTCAACATCTACTTTGAGAGAGACCCCTCTGTTGATCCCGGAACTGGTTCCACCGGATGCGACAATCCTCCCAGTGTGACTGTGAGTTCTACAATGCCAAATGTACCGCATCAAGCAGTCCAACTGACCATTTCCCTTCCAGATGATCAAATGCGTGCTCTGGGGCGGCCCTGTCGGTCTGGACAACGCCGTCAATACTGGTCAAATGCGCAACAAGTTCGAGGTCGCCATCGCAGGCTCGAACGGCTATCAGAACAACAGCTTGACCATTCCTCCCGGTTACGTGTTGAAGGACGTTCCTATGACCAAGGCGATCAATGCTCCCTATGACAGCCAAGGTTACAACACCTACATGGTAAGCGATCGAAGAGAAGTTCTCGATGTTGGAATTATACTGATCTCGTTCCAAGGGTGCCACGATTTTCACTCAGGGAGCCTTCAACATCCAACTCTGTGCTGATTATTGCACCGCTCAAACAGCGTACAACGTCAAGCACCCTGCGAATGACGGTACTCCTCCCAAGATCTGCCACTTCTACAACACCTACATCCTTTACCTCAACAATGCTAGTACCCCTCAAGGCCAATACTGTTCTCTGTACACTGAGGCTTGGGATGCTGGTACCTACGCCACCAACACTGGTCAATATCGTGGATCAGATCACTACTTCATTGACTACTCATACACGTTCGGCAATGCGACAAGTCCTGGTCCCAATCCCATACCGGGCGACAAGAATGGTGCCGTCTACCAGGCTCGTCAAGACATGAAGTACTATCCCTCTTCTTTGACTGCGACATTCTTGCCTTTCTGCACCAGCCTTCTGGGCCAAAGTCCAACACCCACTTCCACTCCAGCCGTTCTACGAAAGTACCCGGCCGGCGTTTTGACCAGTGCCTGTAACATCATTGCTACTGTCGTTGCTCAGTCGTCTTTGGTCACAGGCACACAGTCTTCGTCTTTTTCCGGGTCATCACCGGTGCTCTCTACGTCGTCATCAGTTTCTTCTTCGGGTTCTTCGTTGACTACGTCTTCGCCATCAACCACATCCACGTCTTTATCTTCGTCCTCGTCATCGAGTACATCTGTATCCTTGACTTCGTCATCAACTATCTCTGCATCTTCGTCGTCGACTACTGCCGACGCATATGATGTTGTCACATCCTACACCCTTCAGCCTTTCTGTTCGAACGTGCTGCAATACACAACTCCTATCGTTACAGCAACAATGACTGTGACTGTGACGGGTACGACCACACAAACAGACGCTGTGACGGAGACGACCAGTACTACACTTCTCGCCATATCCACGGAATCAGATCTGGTGGCTGTCACTGCCAGCACAACAACCACTACCACCGTTACTGCTGGCACAGCAACCAGTACCACTGCTTCTGCCAAAACTGCACGCAAGCGCGACACGATTGCGACACCATCTGCACTCACTTTGTACGCCGATGCAGCCATCAGTTCGGCGTGCAGCAGAGTTGTTCCGCTCCCTCAAACTTCGACGACCACGGTTCAAATCAGTCATACGACAATCTCGACTGTCGACGTCTCAATCACCACCACCACCACTGCGATTAGCACGACTCTCTCCACCGTGACTGTATTGTCATCTTCCACCACGACCCTTGTCTCAACGGCCATTTCGACTTTCACCCCTGCACCGACCAGCTTTGCACTTCAGGGCAATGGATTGTCTAGCTTCATTTCATATGACCAATACCTCTTCGCTTACAAGTCCACTTCTTACGCGTATGTACCGGTCGGTGTGCAATCGGATCAGAGGTACAGGGCGACAGTGTTCACGATGACACCAGAGGGCTATATTGTCTACACTACGGCTGCTGGAGCTTCCTTGGTTCTTGGTACATTCACAAACCACGGGACCGTATTCCTCGCCTGGCAGTCACTTGAGGATACTAAGCGTTACAAGTACAACCCCATTACGTGTCTGCCTTTTGTAATCGATTCGCCGATTTCATGCACCGTCTTGGGAGTTCCATTCTACTTTGACAGGGTCTCGTCAGGGGTCACAGGGACGTACACTCAAACGCCGTTTGCATTTATTGCCCGACGATAGTTTCGATTTAGTTGTATAGATTTTCCACACGATATTTTCAAATGTTACTCTCGGGTGCTCTTTGGTCCTACATAACCAATTAGGACTAGACTTTCTTCTCTACCCCGCGACATGTCAAGACTTTTGGGCTATATTCAATATAGTCGAACCACCGGAACTAACAGTTGCCATGCCATAAGTAGTTATACATCCTGCATAGAGTGATGAGGAGAGCTGCTTGAAGTCGACGCGCCTGGAAACTGAACACGCGTCGGCTACTGCGGTATAGGTGAGTACGAAATATCATTTCCTCTATGTGTCTGACTGTTTTCCGATCACATTCTGTACAAGTTCATAATACCTTCTATTGTCGTTTCACACCAGCGAGATCTGCCGTCAAGAAGCCCTCTCCACTTCTCCTTTAACACTATAGAATGTATCTTACGTCTAGGTTTCCCTCCCGGAACAGTCCTTCCAACATATCTGCTTTCGATTGCTCACGAGACCGTCTCAATATTTCCAAACATTCCAAGGTCTTGTAAGAAGGCAATAACACGCGGGCTAAAGCTCTAAATCAGACCATCCTAATCTTCTACATTTGCAGTCTGCTTCCACCAAAACTCACACTCTTTGCTCGCCCAAGTATCATCAACCAACTGTGCGACCACGCCCAAATTACCACCACCAGCTCTTTCATCATTGCCCTTTCCAAACAGCATAGTCTTCTCCTCTACCTGTTCACCCCAAGCCTTCCATTCCGGTCTCTCCCACCGTCCCTTGCTTTTATTCGGATCTCCACTCAGAACAAAACTAACAATGTAATCGTGGAAAGTACCCGCAATCTGTTTTTGTGTATTTGAGAGTCCAGAGACCGATGGGTCGTTGGTCTCATACCACATCTGGTCTCCGTGATTGGCACCACCGAGTACAGTGCGATTGGTAGCCCAGTGGTAAACCCACACCGCGGGATCTTTGGGGTCAGCAGTGGCGTGGATAGCGGTTTGCCGCACCGGACACACATAAGCATAATGTCCATACGCAGCCTCTAGTCTCTTATACTGTGCTCCTACATCCAAGCCTCTGGTATCCACATATGGCGAGTCCGGATCCAAGGCAGGATCGGGATATAGTGCGTCAATTTCATCTAGATCCTCTTCACTCAACTGCGGCAACAGAGTTGACCAAAAGGAGCGGAAATCTGCGGAAGTGGCAACGGTTTTGGGGACATACATGGTGCCTTCGTTGTGGTTGAAGCCAGTGAGGATAGGCACTTTATTCCACTTGCCAGATGACCAGGCGGCAAGGGGGCGGCGGGGGATGAGTTCGTTGTCGATGACTGGTTGCCATGCCCATCTCACTGAAGGATTGTAGGTAGCGAATACAGCATTCGAAGCTGAGACAATAGTAGCCTCCGAGACGTTACGTAAACAGGGGAGAACTGAAGAGGTAGGGAGACCGTGGCATCCGGCTTCTTTGAGGAAGTCTTGGAATTGTGTCTCGTGGAGTTGTGAGTCGTACGGGTGGAGGGCGCGAGAGGTTGGACCTCCTGATTCGATGACGGCTTTGTGGAAGAGAGGAGCTGGTGTGTTGATGTTCATGACATGATGGCCAATCTGTAGAATTATGATTAGTTGACTGCACATGTTTGCATCTTGCAAGAGTACAGAGACTTACTGAATGTGCACCAGCACTCAACCCGACCAACGTGACATCTCCAGCATCACCACCAAAGGCTTCGATATTGTCTCTAACCCACTCAAGTAGTAACACCTGATCCCATAATCCAAGATTGAGCAATCCTTCTCTATGCGTCAACTCGGAGTTCAAAAAACCAAGTGCACCAATACGGTAGTTGAAGCTCACAGCCACAAAAGGCTCTGTAGACCACCCAACCATACTGGCTGTATTGTGCATCTTTGCAGTTCCACGATTGAAAGCTCCGCCATGAACGTAGACCATTACAGGGACTTTTTTGCTCGCAGGCATGTTTGTAGGACGGAAGACGTTGGCAGTCAAGCAGTCTTCAGACCAGATATCCGGACCGCCACCAGGGGGAAGGAGTTGTTTGCCAGGACATCTAGGACCGAACTTGTCGGCCGAGAATGTTTCATTGCTAGGAGCTATAGGTTGTGGTTTGGCGAAGCGAAGGGAGTTGATAGGTGACTGTGCGTATGGGATGCCTAGCCAAGCTTCTACAGGCACTAGGAAATCGTCTTCGATGATTTTACCGATCAATGAGGCCTGAGATATGGTAATGGTGGGGAGGCCTGTATCCTGGAAGCCGAGGAGTCGTTGTACTGAGCCTAGAACTTGTTGTTGCAGAGAAGCAAAGTTCGCTACTGCAAGGACCAGAGGGATGAGTAAAGCAAAGGCAAAGTGCCTTGACGAAGTTGGAGAAGGCATGACTGACGACACGCAGGAAAGAATCAAGGTGGTAAAATGTGGTGGATGATGGGCTCTTTTTGGTTGTCCGAGTTGCTGTAGATCACGACATCGGAGGTTGAGATGCGGCCATGAACGTGGTTCTCTAGTGGCGCGGCCAAGTTGGTGATGCCTATGGGATTTCCCTGCCCGAGGACTTCATGTGTACCTGGTAATTGGAAGAATAGGCCGGGAGAGGTGAGAGGTACTTTGGTACAATATCTTATCGATAGGGCAGCGAGCCTATCGCGGGGAAGCCCTCGGCCAACAAAAAAGGAAGCGTTGCGGGGAGTTTGCCCGGTGGTAGAGATAGGTCAGATAAGGAAAGATAGACGAGACTACACGACTCATTCGGATGGACAGTGCTGTGAATTGAACGAGTTGGACTGTGTTTCAAGGTCGTAGCGCGACGGTGTTGGGGTCCGCTCGCTGAGGATGAGCATACAGACACCCGAATGAGACCATCATTGAGAGCGGAGCAGACGAAGGTCTACCGATGTAAATGGTCTCGAGACTATGGTTCCAAATTTCCAGATAGGCCTGAAGCCGGTAGACTCAAGTACAGGTATACTTCAGCCCTGCTCCACAGATTGAGGGGAAGATAGGCTATCTTCTGACCACCACGTTCTCTTGGCGACGAAGATAT
>SWBH01000511.1:0-11347 GCA_024195465.1 Aureobasidium sp. EXF-8845 | reverse complement strand
CGACGCGAAATCCCTGGAAGAAGTCTTTGGTCTCAACCTCGGACTCGCGTTATCTGGAATGTTCAATGTGGTCGGATGCATAATCATCTCCTTGATCTTTAGTTGGAAGCTTGGTCTGGTTGCCTTGTGTGTCACCATGCCTATCATGCTGTCCTCCGGGTTCTGGAAGTACAGACATGAGGTGCAGTTTGATAAGATGAACTCCAGTGTGTTTGCAGACAGCTCGCAGTTTGCCACCGAAGCGATAGGTGCAATCAGAACAGTCTCAGCACTGACCATGGAGGGCACAATCACAGAAAGATACGCAACGCTTTTGGCTGACCACGTTCAAGCAGCTCACGTCAAAGCCCTGTGGACATCTGGACTCTATGGTTTTGTAGACAGTGCTGGCCTTGGCTGCCAAGCTCTGATTTTCTGGTATGGTGGCAGACTACTCGCTAGGGGCGAGTACAGCTTTGAAGCGTTCTTTGTCTGCTACATGGCGATGATACAGGGCGCAGAGGCTGCAAGTCAGGTTCTCAGCGTCGCTCCCAACACAGCACAAGCCACAGCAGCTGCCAATCGCATATTCGAGATTCAAGAGTCCGCAGACATCCAAAGAGCTGGGCCGAATGATGACATTAAGAACATACCGAAAGCTGAAGGCGGAGTGAGGGTTGAGCTCCGTAACGTACATTTCAAATATCCTACTCGCGACATCTCCGTCTTTGAGGACATGAACATTACCATTGAGAAAGGCCAATACGCAGCTTTCGTCGGCCCGTCTGGCTGCGGCAAGACAACCATCATCTCTCTGCTGGAAAGATTCTACGATGTCGATCCTGGGCAAGGTGCCGTCACCTGCAATGGCATCAACATCAATGATATGAACGTGTACGACTATCGACGAAATCTGTCTCTCGTAGCTCAAGAACCAACCATGTTCCGAGGCACAGTTCGCGACAATATTCTCTTCGGCATTTCCGATCCTGGTTCTGTACCCGAGGAAAGAATTCATCAAGTCTGCCGTGACGCCCTAATTCACGACTTTATCATGTCTCTACCTCAGGGTTACGATACTGACGTCGGTGCAAAAGGTACTGCCGTGTCTGGTGGTCAACGCCAACGCATAGCTATCGCTCGAGCTCTAATCCGAGACCCAAAACTCCTTCTGCTCGATGAGGCTACATCGGCTCTAGATTCAGAGTCCGAGAAGATCGTGCAAGCAGCTTTCGAAAGAGCACGTAGCGGAAGAACGATGATCGCCGTTGCTCATCGGTTATCTACAATCCAAACTGCTGATATCATCTTCGTGTTTGATGATGGAAAAGTGGTGGAGAAGGGGAGTCATACTGAACTAGTGAAGAAGCAGGGTGTTTATTGGGAGATGGTAAGTTTTGTGATACAACCTCCTTGCGATAACGCTAATGATCCAACTGTATAGTGCCAGAACCAAGCCCTCAATTAAGCCATGTCTGTGTCCTCATCCATTCTTCTGCCTCCAACGATAGCGATGTTGAACTCGGCGTGATGAGTTTCCTGCTCGTCCTCCACGACAGCGTCCTCCATCTCCTCATTCTTCTCAGCCTTAGGCCACTTGTAGTAACCTGCGATCTGTTTGTAGAGTCTAGTCTCTCCCTGTTGGATATCAGATGCGCCTGTAAGATAAGGATGTCAGTCTTATCCACGTTAAGAATGGAATACAATCTTACCTGGAGCAACACTGCCAGACTTGATCAAACCAGTACCCTTAACAGCTCCCTTTGTTCCACCAATGAACTTGTTGTAGGTACGTAGAGCTTCGATAAGCATATCAGCGGGAATAGACTTTTCTTGGAGACAGTTGACGATAAGGCGGTCGAGTGGCTGCAGTTTCTTTGCAGTAGGGCTTTTGTCGACGGGAATCTCCCAGCTATGGTTTGCAGTGTTGATGAAGGAGGCGTAGAAGATGTTGTAGTCGTGACGGTCAGAAAGACTCAAGAACCAGGTGGTGACTTTGGCGTGGTCGTCACACCATAGCCATTTGTGATTGGCATGAGACATTGTTGTTGACCGGCACGCGCGTGGAAGCTGGGTGGTGGGTGGTGTGGTAAGAAGAGGATGAAGTGCAAGAAGAGCGCGTTGAGTATAACTGTGGAAAGTCGGGCTTGTGTGAAACCGAGTAAGTGAAAGTGAAAGTGGAACAACAGAATCTTGCTGTCTCGCTATCATTGTTGAGTATGTTTACTCTCTGTTCCTAGCTTCCTTAAACATAAGACTGTACATTATGAGTGCCTCTAGGTCCTTGTGGAAGCGCTGTTCCGTCTACATGCCCTGCTAGTTGTTGTATGGATTCTACCAGGATTGTCTGTTGGACCAAATGGTGGCAGAACTCAAGACCCAGGTTGTTTCTGGCCAACCAAGCGGTGATCTTGGTAGGGCCGCTGCACCAGAGGATCTTGTCAGGAGGAGGGATAGTGGAGGCCATTGCGATGTCGTATTAATTCTTGCGTTCGACTTTGGATAGAAGTCTGGGACGTTGGACGGGGAAGAGGTGTGGTTGTAGTTGTGGTTGGTGGAAAGTGAGTTGTTTACACGCGCGCTTTCATTGCGGAAAATTGTCGAAAGCGACTCAATCAATGCAAAAGCGAGAGCTTGGTCGGAGGATCGAATGGAGCACCTCGAGACGCAACGAAACCTACTGCAGTATTCAAGCCCTTGTATACAACAGGATACCCCCTATGATGAGGCCAAAGGTATATTGAAGTGCAAGAAGGATAAGAACAGCAGAAAAAAAAGGAGCTGTTCGTCTTGACTGTCGATTAATCCTGGCCTCCACCGGTTTTAGCGGCGTGCAGGGCGGGCACCTAGTTACAGTCAAGTTCAAGGGCGAATCATTCCTCTACACTGAAGTGCAAGGTTTGACCGTGCTCTCCCTATCTGATAGGATGGCGAAAATTTCTAAATACATACCCTCACCACTCAATCGAGCCTTGGCACTCGCATGCAGCAAATCCCGTTCACACCATCTCTTTCTATTATAATTGTGTTTTGTGCATTGTAATGAAATTGGACTACTCACTGAATGCACTCGTTGTACGATGCAGTCATCTACTTCTTCTTACGTGTTTTTTGTCTACTTGGGAGTGCAGCCTTGGCAGTCGATACCTTCTGCACAACAGCTGATAACTTCTTCTGCCCGACAGTAGGCAGTGATTGAGCTGTTCGCACCACATTCGCAGGCGGCGATGTCTGAATCGATTGCGCTGTGCCAGCTGGTGGTGACAAGCTCTTTGACGACAGGTTGGCCACGGTGTTCCTTGTGACAGCTTCGAAGAGCAGAGGCCAGATTTCAGGGGCACGACTATTTTTCCAGTGTGAGGCAGCTGGACGAGCGTAGAAACGCTGTAGCGACCATCTTGCCCACTTAGGAATCTTGGAAGTATTATCCAGAGGAGAGACCTGCTCGAGATTGGCCAAACGACCCCAGCCTTCGGGACGAATTTTCAGCTGTCCCACGCGTAGTGTCTTTGTTCTAGGCCAGGGAAGAAGACCCAATGTCTGGATCTCCATAGCAGTATCCGAGGGCAGATGCCTAGCAAAGTGTACCAGGGCTTCCTTGGAGCGGCGGGCGTTCGCAGGGGCATCGATAAAGACTTGGGCGACAAATGGTCTCGTTAGGACGTGGAATAGAGGGAGAACGGTGGCTGATACAGCAATGACTAATCAAAACGAGTTAGCAGGGGACCGTGCCAGAGTGATAGATAATAATATACCTGTAGGGGCCATCCAGACAGGGCTTGATTCGTCTGCATAGACATTGGGAGCAACGACAAGGCAAGCCATACTGAAGATGAACAGGCCGGCAAGTTTGAAGGTGCCAATGGTAGCAATCTCTAGAGCGGGAGCATTGTATATCTGCAGACGCTGTGGGTACACTACTTCAATCAACATTACAAGCAAATACAAAGCATGATGGAATCCATACCGAGTCTCCGAGCAGCCTCTAAAGCAGACGTCGGATACGGGGCGAGGCCATCCTTGGGCGAGGCATTGGAGGCTTTGCTGGCAAGATTCTGCCGGAGGAGATTCACGATTGAGACTTGTGGCCTTAGAGCAGCAGCAAGAGATTTTGTAGTAGCGAGGCGGTGGAGTGGCCTCAACGGGGAACGGCAGAAGAATCTCATGTCATAATTAGTTAATCAACAGAGCAGGAAAAAAGAGGCAGGTGCGATACGACGTTGGAATACGCTCTTTCCTGTCTCGGGCCGTTCCTCGCTCCACCTGGGGAAGGTGCCCAGCCTCAACTGCCAACGCGACTCGTCGCAAAACACCGCATCCTCGGCCACCTGTCATGCGTTTCTTAGCTACTCTGCGATGCCATTTCTTCAGACTTCCATGATTGCGTCGACATGATTATCTCACGAGTAGCCGGCCTGCTGGGTCTGCTCTCAGGAGCTTTCGCCTACAAGGCCCTTTCGGATGCTGGCCTCCGCAATATCGCCGACCCGGGCGACGACTTCGACATCAAGGAGGGTGCATTGCTGGCTCCTATTCTGCAGCCGCGTGTGCCGGGCACTTCTGGCTCAATTGCGGTGTTGAATCACTTTGTTGACTTCTTCCGCAAGGAGCTTCCCGAATGGGAGCTTTCTTTTCAAAACTCTTCGGCAAAGACACCCATCTCTGGCAATGACGAGACTCCCTTTGTCAATCTCATCGCGACTAGAGACCCTCCATGGGCAGGCCAAGGTCATGTCGGAAGACTCGCCTTGGTCGCCCATTATGATAGCAAGATTGACCCACCGGGCTTTATTGGCGCCATCGACAGCGCAGCCCCTTGTGCCATGCTGATGCATGCTGCGAGAAGTCTGGACGCTGCCCTGACCAGAAAGTGGTCTGCTATGGAAGCTGAGGGTGAGAGCGAGCTTGAAGAGGCAAGCGGTATACAGGTCATCCTGCTAGATGGAGAAGAGGCCTTCAAGGTCTGGACCGACAGCGACTCCATTTATGGCGCAAGGTACGACCAAACACGGTTTCCTGACTGACTTCCTCAACTGACTGTTCACAGATCTCTGGCAGAAGAGTGGGACCAAACCATGCACCCTGCTGCTTCAACTTATCGAACGCCGCTGGACGCCATCGATCTATTCGTCCTACTTGATCTATTGGGTTCCGCAAATCCTACCGTTCCCTCCTTCTTCCGAACTACCCATTGGGCCTACAAAAACATGGCAAACGCCGAAGAAAGATTACGCTCTTCGAAACAGCTACAAACCACACCCGCCAAGCCCTTCCTGCGAGAAGCAAATAAGAAAGAGTCCGACAGATGGCTTGGCGGTGCAATCGAGGATGACCATCTACCTTTTCAGGCCAGAGGTGTAGACATCCTTCATATGATCCCTGCGCCTTTTCCCGCAGTCTGGCATACAATGGCCGACGATGGAGAGCATCTTGACATACCAACCGTCAAAGACTGGGCCAAGATCGTCACAGCCTTTTCTGCTGAGTGGATGGAATTGGATGAATATCTGCTTCCTCCGAAAAAGAGGGATACACAGCCGGAAGCAGATAGGACCGAGTTGTGAGTAAGCCTTGCTCATACGCTACATCACCACTCCCGGTACCGGGGTTAATCATGAAACAGGCAATGATTCGATTACGCCTAGGTTGGATCGCTAAAGTTTCCGCTTTCGGATCTACAGAACCGCATAGAATACATTCCATACTTGTTGGATACCACAACCCAACATTCCTCGCCTCTTCCGGTTGGCTACATTCGGCTGCGGCGCCAAGAGCATGCAGCGCGTGCGACACCTCGAGAACGATTCACGACCGTCTCGCAGAATACTCAGACATACTAGAATATATGTGCAAATTGATCTTCCACATTTGTGCATGTATCGATCAGGTAGGTCAAGCTGTGAAAGCGGCGTTCAGTCAAGCTGCTGGTTCTTGTCTTTCTTTCTTTTCAGTGTACATTCTCTGGGTCGCTGTCTTTGAGATTCCCGCATGCGTACAACTTCCATTCTCGGAAACAGTCGTATCCACAGTGTTGTGTATATCATCTTTGTCTTTTTGACTCCAACTCCAACTTCTTTATTCTTCAAGCTCTCACGATTCTTGTCATTCCCTTCTCATCCATCCAGACCATTCAGACCACCATTATATAGTCATCGCGATCATGGGCCGTCACCACGAGCGCTTTCGTTGGACTGTCGCGACCCAAAACCCCAAAGATGCCCGCGAGGCCAAATACAACGCCGAAAATGCCGCCGAGCTCAACTCCTACTCAGCACTTGCCATTGTTGACAAGCTACCTCATTTACGCAGGATCAACAAGCTGAGAGATTGGGAGAAAGATGCTGTCTACAACGTCGTCACTCCCAACCGATCTGGATATGGTTTTACATCCACTGGTCTCACCTTGTCTTCTCCCACGAACCACAAAGTCGTCAAGCCGTCTGATGACGAAAAGATGGCTCTGATCAACTTCGGTAAACCCATTGGCTCGCTACTGGGGAGCAGAATCGTGAAGATTCCTTCTGCTGAGGACTTCACTGGTGCCATCCCTGTCGTGGACACTGAGATTCCTGGAGAGATGTTCTATTACCTTCCCGCTCAGGTCGAGCCCCAGACGATGAGCAAGATCTACTTTGAGAACAGTCCTTCCTACATCATCATGAAGGATGGTGAAATGCCTACTTATGTCTTCTGGAGGCGCAAGGCAGAGTTTGCACCCACGTACACCGAAACAGAACTCATGGAGCACTGGAGGTCTAACAGATCTGGGGCTCCCACGCCGGAACCACGCCCTGCTCCTCTTGCTGACCCTTCTGAAACACGCCCTGAATCTCTTGCCGTCAAAACTGAGAAGACTACCGAGGTCGTAATAGAGAATCAAGCTCAACCAGAATGTGAAGTCTTTGATACTCGCCTCGAAGAGAACCCCATCGAGTTCTTGGACTTCTACAATACCTGCTTGAATGGACGTCATGGAGTCAGATCCAAGTTGATGCTTCGTGAAGCCGATATTGATCGTGTCAACTACATCAGCCCTTGCCTCGCTCATAACCACAAAGAGACTGCCGAGGAAGTTGTAGCAGTCACCGCTGATGCAGATGCTATGGACGTTGACCCTGTACCGACTGTCTCTGCTTCAAAGCTCCCTGAAACCTCCACTTCCCAACCTCCTGAGGCTGTTACCGCAAAGACATGGAAGCAACCTGGACCGATCGCTGCGGATGATCCCTCCTGGAAACAGTTCTTCGCCAGACAAAACAGGGACAAGGAGATTAGAGGTGCACGTATTCGTCCCAAGGCTGTCTTCACAAGCGAATTCTGTAACGCATCCGGCACCAAATCCGATCCCAAGAAGGCAAATCTGACCAGCGAGTTGTACGACAAGTACTACCACCGTGCAGTTACAGCCCACCGCGAAATCGAGAACCGTTCCAAATGCTGTCTTGCCTGTGGGCTTACATGGACCTTGTGTCCCACAACAAGATACGACCACTACAAGCATCATCGAGAGGAGTTCAAACTTCACATGAAGTACTACCAGAAGCAACAGCTCCTTGTTGAAGATCCTCTTCGTGTCGAAAACCTGGATGCAGGAAAGGCTCCCATGCCCAAGGGCGTGCCTGAGATCAACTGGTTCAGAGATCTGGAACAGATCATCCTGAACATGGAGAACGAGCTGCTCGAACGTGAACAAACCTGTCGCATCTGCAGTGCTCATGTTGACTTTGCTGACGAAAGCATCGCTGATCATTACCGCAAGCATGCTGAAGAGCGCAAGCAGTTGCGCAGCATTGGAGCTGTCATCAACTCAGTGCCACATACCCCTGATATAGCTGTTATCGTCACACCTACCGGAGCCACTTTCTCTAGCACCTCAGAACAATCTCCGCCTGCGCGTGACTACCACGGATATCAGCGCACCCCTGAGCACATCAGACAATACGAGAAAGAGCAAGCCGAGAAGAAGAAGCTGGCAATTGCCAACATCGCAAACATGATGGAGGCAAGCGCACAGGAATTGAGAGAGACTGGAGCTATCCAGTCTAATTTGTTGTCGCCGATTCCTATTTCTTCAGGCTCCGCCTCAAGCGATCCTTTCGTTGAATCCTCGAATGATATCATCGATATCATGGATACCAGCGAGGATGGCCCCATCTACTCGGATGTCATTGGCAACACTACAGCTCCACTCGCCCTTCCTCCACTGATCAAGTCAACTGCAGTACCTGCGGTACTTGAGGACGACCTTAACTTCCTGTCTGGAGTATCTGTAAGTAAAACGGATAGTCCTGCCTTTCTCTCCGGAAAAGACACTCAGACGGCCGCACCCTTGAAGTCAGAACTGATTGAGTCATACCGTCATTTCGTTGAGGAGGAGCTTCGCAACGAAATGCAGAACTGTGGGCTCCAGCTTGAACCCATAATCATCGGGGACGACTCCGATAGCAGTCTGGAGGATTCGCCAGATTCTGCTCCGATCGAAGCTCAGGACCACGATACTGCTCTGTACACCTCCCCTGCTCCGGCAGATCTCACGATGATGGAAGAAGGTCACTTTGGTCAGGAGGACATCGTTCAGGCTATTCGCACAAACTCTGGCGAGCTTCTGCCTTTGAACGACGAGATCAAAGACAGCGAAGACGTCGAGGAGGTGCCTGAAGAGTTTGAAGTCACTTCCGATGGTGATGTCGAAGAAGCTCCTGAGGGGTCTGAGCCCATCCAGGCCGATGATGGTGAAGACTTCGATGATAGTACCAGCGAAGACTTCTGTTTCTATGACGAAGTTCTCGATAATGACCAGATGGCCCACACCGCCACACACGATCTAGAGCTGAATCCTGAGCAGCTTTTGCTGACCAACGAATTCGTCCAGGAGATGGCTAAAGATTCTCGTCCGGATCAGGAGAGAGGCAGTCCCCGACAACAAGCTTGGGTACAAAGCATGACCCGAAACCTCTCCCCTCAGCATGAGACTGGAAAACTCGATGCTGCAAAGCTTCGTATTGCTAAGGTGCTTGCAAGAGCTACTAGACACAGCAATCTCCGCAAGATGAATCTGAATCTCCAACAAGCATTCACTGCTATTGACTATGCCGATGGATTGATTCACTCTGTCAGCGGAACACAGAGTGATTTCTCTAAACGGGAGATCATCGCTACGCTTGTAGACTATCTATTCAGCTTCAACAAGAAAGTCTCGACGAAAGGATCCAGAAAGGCGCCTCTTGAGCCCAAGGAGTTCAGCTTCGAAGACGCTGAACTGAACACCAGCGACCTGCTGAACGGTATTCGTCTTGAACTCTATGACATTTGGAGAGTACTCATCAGGGCCAAAGAGGCGTTTGAAGAGTTGGTTGCTGCCAATGGCAAAGACTCGCTCTCAGACATCAAGTGCCAGATTGCAAAATTCACCGGTCGCGCGTTGTTCG
The DNA here is from genome assembly GCA_024195465.1 of Aureobasidium sp. EXF-8845. Classification (NCBI taxonomy): domain Eukaryota; kingdom Fungi; phylum Ascomycota; class Dothideomycetes; order Dothideales; family Saccotheciaceae; genus Aureobasidium; species Aureobasidium sp. EXF-8845. Next base: position 1,940 of record SWBH01000511.1, on the reverse strand, counting down.
AGACATGGCGCCATGGCTACAAAGATGAACCGTTCGCTCTCGAACCTGTAGTACCTGTAAGATACGACGGCCTCGATATGGATTACAGAGATCTAGGGGTCGACAAATTGCTCGCGAGAGCACACGATTGGGGTTGCAATCCCAACAGCGTGGGAAACACGGCGTTCAAGGCTTGGTATCTGGCCGTACAGCTGGTCAAGGATCAACGTGCATTGAGTATGTGGGATACTCCTGAAGTCGCTAGAGCTGCGATAATACACCACGTCAAGAGATATGTTCAAGGCGAAATCAGAAAAGAGAAGCGCTGGAGAAAAAGGCAAGGTCTGCGAATTGGACAGTATGCGTGCGTGGATAGTCCTACCATCGATTCCGCGAAATGGTCTACAGTGGCTGTAGGTGGTCGTACTCCCCTCAACTTACCTTGGACGCCAGTGACTCCAATTACTATATCTCCAACCACAGAATCCACCAACAGCAGCGAGGGCAACAACAAGCGCAAGCGCCCGTCTCCTCTGCCTACCCCCGACAAGCGTAAGGCTAGCGACAGCTCCTTCCACTCTGGTCCACCCACCCCCTTCAACCCAGACGAGGTATCTCCTCGCATACCCAAGATGCCTCGCAGAAGCAACGACTTACTGTACCGCCCTGGCTCGGCTCTTTTGGAGCTAATCACACCCCCAGTGACCCCAAAGCTCAACAAGCGCAGCAGCACTACAAAGGCCGCTGATCGCGCTGCCAAGAACGTCGAGAAGCAGTTGAAGAAGAAGCAAGCTAGAAAGGCTGAGGAGAAGCAGGCCAAGAAGGTTTCTTCCAAAGCCACTCAGACTACCCCGTCTTCGTCTCCTGCTGCATCTACTACTCCGTCAAGGACTTCATTTCCTCAGGTTGTCATCACACCGAAGGCTTCCAAGAAGTCTGCCTCTCCAGCCTCTACAAAGAATCTCGCTGCCAGGGTATCAAGGAGTGGCGTCAAGAAGAGTGTGAGCAAGGCTAAGAAGTCTGAGAGTGTCTCTCCCGCTGCAGGACCGAAGCGTCAAGCAGCCATTGAGGCTGAGAAGAGCTTTGGAAAGACTAAGCTCGTTGGATAGAGAGAAGGAAGGAATAAAGCCATGAAGCATGGATTGATTGGACAGAGATGAAGATTGAATTTTGCATTTCAGGATAGTATTGATTTTCGTTTATCGCATTGTTTTTTTGAATTTCACACGTTTCGACTATGATATTTTCAGCTTTCCCCATGTGCCAGTGTTTGACTCATGCTTCTGCGTCTTTGTCTTGGACATGCTTTTGTGTGAAGTTATGTAGAACTTCGCTTCTGTATCCATTGATGGCAACCATGCGAGAAAGACGAGAGGTATTGCAATGTCAGGGGCGTGGTTGCCTTGCTCAATGTATCCGGCTTTCTAGGCTTTGTCCATCATATCTTTGTTCCCATGGAGAGATTGTGATTCTTGACATGGTTTTTTGCATTATAGAATGGAGACGATCACGGTTGCAAGTTTGTGGACGCATGCTTTGTCCAGCATGAGGTTTTTACCTCTTTGTCTAAGATGTCACAGTACCTTTTGTGATAACTCGTGCAATGCCTCACCGTAATGGTAGCCATCTCATAACAGGGCGAAGACGATAGGTGAGTGAAGTCTGGTCTTCGAGTATATCGAGGAGTGAAGGTAGCTAAAACTGGAGGTTAGCGGAAATGCCAAGGATAACACTCACTTCCACATGATCTAGACAACGACTTTTTCCGGACAGCACCAACCATGAATCATCGGACTCCGAACAAATATGTTCTCAGACTTTATCGAATCTCGCACATACAGAGAGAAACACACTCAAAAGAACTCAAGTCCGTGAGTCCCGTTTCAAGCCATCGGACGCCCGGACCACGACAATTGAGCATGTTTCCCCAGATTTTGAGCAAGTATTCCACCTTGGTGGAA
>SWBH01000510.1:0-11350 GCA_024195465.1 Aureobasidium sp. EXF-8845 | reverse complement strand
GCTTGCCTCTGCGCCCAATCTGGACAAATTTCTCAAGATTCTCGTTGGTGTCGTGAAAGAGCTGACTGGTTTCCATCGCGTCATGGTCTACCAATTCGACTCTCAATGGAACGGCCGTGTCGTGACTGAACTGGTCGACCCTAGAGCCACCAAAGATCTTTACAAAGGACTCAACTTCCCTGCCTCTGATATTCCCAAGCAGGCACGAGACCTCTACAAGGTCAACAAAGTTCGTATGCTGTACGACCGTGACCAGGAAACTGCTCGTTTGGTCTGCCGTACCGTCGAAGACCTCGAGAAGCCTCTAGACCTCACATACTCCTACCTCCGCGCTATGTCTCCGATCCACGTCAAATACCTCGCCAACATGGCTGTGCGTTCCTCGATGTCCATCTCTATTAACGCCTTTGATGAACTCTGGGGTCTGATCTCTTGCCACGCCTATGGATCAAAGGGAACTCGTGTTTCTTTTCCCATTAGGAAAATGTGCAGACTCGTTGGTGAAACTGCTTCGCGGAACATAGAACGTCTTTCATATGCCTCTCGATTACAAGCTCGCAAACTCATCAACACGGTCCCGACATCGAAGAACCCATCTGGATACATTATTGCATCGTCAGAAGATCTTCTGAAACTATTTGATGCTGATTTCGGCATGCTTTCCATTAGAGACGAGACCAAGGTACTTGGTCATGTCGACGAGACACAAGAAGCGTTGGCTATGTTGGAGTATCTGAGAATGCGCAAACTCACTTGTGTCACGGCCACTCAAGACATAAAAGAGGAGTTTCCTGACCTTCGCTACTCCCCCGGATTTCATCATATCGCCGGTCTGCTTGTCGTACCTCTCTCATCTGGTGGCAATGACTTTATCGTCTTCTTCCGCAGAGGCCAACTCCGAGAAGTGAAGTGGGCCGGTAATCCTTACGAGAAATTTGTCAAAGAAGGCACTGAGGGATACCTAGAGCCGAGAAAAAGTTTCAAGACTTGGAGCGAGACGGTAGTTGGAAAGTGTCGCGACTGGACAGAGGAAGAGATCGAAACAGCGGCCGTCCTCTGTCTCGTGTACGGCAAGTTCATTGAGGTCTGGCGGCAAAAGGAGGATGCGCTGAAGAACAGTCAGTTGACGCGCTTGCTCCTAGCTAACTCCGCACATGAGGTGCGAACACCACTCAACGCCATCATCAATTATCTGGAAATAGCTTTGGAGGGCAATATTGACGAAGACACACGAGAGAGCTTATCCAAATCACACTCCGCGTCCAAATCGTTGATCTACGTCATCAACGATCTGCTCGACCTCACCAAGACTGAGGAAGGTGGCAACCTCGCAAAGGCAGAGCCATTCAGCCTGTCGGCTACGCTGAAGGATGCTACAGAGCAGTTTGCTGGTGACGCGCGTCGCAAGAAACTCAGCTACGATGTTGTCGAGCACCCTGGCCTTCCTGCCCTTGTCATTGGAGATCAGAGAAAGGTTCGCCAAGCGATATCCAACGTTACAGCCAACGCTATTCAGAATACCAAGACCGGTGGAATCAGCATCGAGATGTATGTGATGTCGAAGGAAGATAACCATGTTGAAGTCGAGATCACTATTACCGACACTGGGTGTGGTTTGGACGCTAAAAAACTGGACAGTCTTTTCAGAGAACTGGAGCAAGTGCAGAGCGAAACGCACGACGTGTTGAGCGACGAACCAGCCTTCAACACTAAACAAGTTGAAGGAGGGTCAGACGAGAAACGCACCATCGGTCTTGGTCTCGCCGTGGTCGCGCGTATTGTCCGGAACATGAATGGACAATTGCGACTCAAATCTGTTGAAAACAAGGGTTCACGCTTCACTCTTCAATTGCCGTTTGATATGCCTACCGATGGACAGAAAGCACTTGGAGGATCTGTGTCAGAAGGATCTCAACACTCCACACTTATCAGCGCTGGCAACGAGGGCGAGATCACTCTTGTGGAGCGTGGCAGTCAGAGGCGTAACTCGACTGAACATTCTCTTTCTCGCACTAACAGCAATGATAGTGTCGGGAGTAGGCGCAGCCTACCCAGCATGAAATCTGGACGCAGTCTACCTAGCATGAGATCTGTGCGCAGTCATGCTAGCGAAGAGTCGACTCGTAGTGAGGCTGACAGACTTATCGACGCCATCTCGTCGCCCGTCGACAACAAGAGGGGCGCTCCGTCTCGTGGAAATAACAGTGGTGGTCCACAAAGGCCTACGTTGGGCTCACGACATAGCACATCAGTACTTCCAACTAGCTTCCAAGGAAGACGGCAAAGATCAACCAGCAATGAAGCGAACTTACAGGAACTCACCACTGAATTCATCAAGGATCCGCCAGGCAGAGCCAATATCATGGATCAGGGACGACCTGTCAGAGCTGTGCGCGTGCCAGAAGAGACAGACGATGTTCCTGCCGCAGCACAAGATCAACCACAAGAATCATCGCGCGTACTTGGTGAACACCAGGAGATGCCCCCGAGTTCAACAGAAGAGGCACCTACGGCAGACCATATGCGTGTTTTGGTTGCCGAGGATGATCCGGTCAACAGTAGGATCATCAAGAAACGACTGGAGAAAATGGGTCACGAGGTTTATCTCACGACTAATGGTGAAGAATGCTCCAGCATGCATGGAGACAAAAGCGGTTACTTTGATGTCGTCTTGATGGATATGCAGGTTCGTATTTGAGGTTTCGCACAATCGGTTCTGTTTCGCTAACTCTCCCCGTCAGATGCCTATAGTCGATGGGCTTACAGCCGCTAAGATGATTCGCTCATTCGAAAAGTCACATCCCACACACCTACTCTCGACCCGTGCGTCTCTCAATGGTCGCATTCCTATCATCGCAGTCTCTGCTTCGCTACTTGAGAGAGAGCGCCAGATGTACGTGGACGCTGGCTTTGATGGTTGGATCCTCAAACCCATCTCTTTCCCTCGGCTCCAGGAGATCATGACTGGAATCATCGACAAGCAAGTACGTCACAAGAACGTCTACGTGCAAGGTGGTTGGGAAAGAGGTGGTTGGTTTGAATCATCACAATCGGACGTTTGGGATGCCGAAACCAAACCGGATGAAGAGAAGATCGCAATGTCTGGACCTAGCGACGCTGTACAGATACAGGCGGCTAGTGACGACCCGCAAGAGAAGGGAGACGATGAGGACGACAGCAGACAGACCCAGGAGCAGCACAGAATTGCCGCTGTGCAAGACCGCGATGCAGGAATCGAACCGCCTCCGGAACAGCTGGGCAAGGACGACCCTGACGTCAACGGCGAACCGCATGACTTCTAGACACGCTCTGTTTCTTTTTCCTTTGGGGGTATGCCCCTAATTTTCTTGTTTCACGAGTACACTCAATGCGACTCTGGGAGTCTTGGAGCATGTCGTGGTTGACAGGGCGTTTTTTCTTTTCCGCACGTTCATGGAAGGTTGCATATTTTCTTCTCACTCTCTCGAGGGCCCAATTCAGTCAAGGGCCCCAAAAATTCTCATGCAGCGCTTGCTTGTTGTTTTTGGATACCAACGTCTGGGTGCTATCATGTTCTCTAGAAAAGATGGAAGGTGGCGAGGCTTTTTTGTTCACTCAGCGTACGTTCTATTCCTGGGCCGGTTGCTCCTTCTATTCTTTTCCTTTTCTTTTTTTTTTTTACCGCTCCGGTCTGCTTCAGACGATGATGATGATGACCCATATGTACGATACGGATACCTCTTTGTCAGAATCATACTCGAGCATTCACTCGGAATTTTTCGCTAATGTTGCACCTGGTTTTCTTCGTTATCCTTCCTTCGTTTCTTGCTTCTCTCTTGTAGGTGGTATGCAGTAGATAGTCTGTGCCTTGTAGGTATCCCCGCCAGTAGTAGTTATAGCAGACAACAGTATGAATAAGTGTTCTGATGTTAGACCGTACAGCATATCAAGGATGTACTCCCTACAACATGTGTCAATCCCAGTCCCGGAAACTCGGCCAAAGTGAGTTTTTGGAATAGACGGGTAGTTGCCGTTTTCGGACGAGCCGCCCTCTTATTCTCATCAAACGAGTTCAGGCAAGTATTGTTTTTTTTTTCATTCTTTGACCAGAGATTTAATCAGCTTGGGGTGATGGTTAAGATGCGATATCGCTATATGGACTTTTTGAACTTTTGCTGGTGGAACATATAGGCAAGGAAGGAAGGAAGGAAGGAGGTACCGAAGACGTGTGAATTGATCTACTCAGTAGATCGGGGTTTATCAAGGTTTTTTACGTTGAACGGTTGTTGGTCGTTCATGTGTTTGATAGTCGAGCTCCACTCTATATCAGTTCTTGTTATAGGTGTTGTATTATTTTTGCATGCGAAAGTAGAATATGGCCATATCTGAGAAAAGGCCATAAAACAATGTTAATTTGACCAAGTTTGTGGTGGTGTTGAAGTCTTGACAGTAATGTGCGGTAAGATCATAGTGCTTGTGGTCGACCTTCCAGAAAAGCAGGATAGCAAAATGAATTTTGTTGATCTTGGAGCGACTATCTCAGATATAGCTGTGAGGATGATATACTGGGAAATTAATGTGCATATTGATACGACCACGTGTCAATAGTGTAGATAGAGTATGTTGTCGCCATGCTATATACAACTTACTGTTACGAGGTATGGCTTACAGGGCGACCCTGGCTGTATGAGTTGGCATCAAAAGAATCGTCGGCACGAAAAGAATGGTAACTGGAGGAAAGATTGATGAGAGATGATGATACAAGCCCTCGTAGGGACATTCTGGGCAACTTTTGCCATACCGCGTGATCGACGATGGCATCAGCAACAGAATCAACAGGGGTAGACGAGGGGGCGAGTCGGAAGGAGATGTGCTGGCTTCTTATATGACTGCATGTAGCGGACTTGAAGCTATCAAGTTGCACAGTCTTTTGCAGATGGAGGATAGGTCCTCTGAGAGTCATCAGTTCCACTACTCTCACTGGATGCTTCTTATTTGGGGAAGCAACCGTGCAGTTGTATAGCTACATGTGTAGGATGACTTTGCAAATGGAAACAGCATATACTCGGATTCACATGATGATATGTGCAAATCGATTGCTTCTGTGTATAAATGTGTAATATACACCATATGTCTAACAAGTAAATGTAAACTCGATCCTTCTCTGCTCCTCGTACTGCTGCTTTGTTCGGATATTCTTGCGTTTACATTTTGTGTACAGAAGAGTTGCGAGACCTATTGAACAAAGGATGTTAGCAAATATAACGATCGAAATGGGGGAGAGCCAAAGGTTGTGAGGAAAGAAGGATTCGGGGAGGCAAAACTCACCATCTTCTGAATGTCTTTCCCTTGTAGTAAAACAGGATGCCAAAGAGGCACCACAGCAACACAAGACTACCATTGGTCATGATCGGTGGAATGAAGCCGCTCTTTGATTGTGTCAGTGGTATGGACAGGTTTGGATGATGCAACTGTACTGACCTTTTCAACCCAAGGCGTGATGAATTTGGAGAAACCATAGCCCCAGACGTTCTTATTGACTGTAATGGCGACGAACAGTGGTCCAGCGACAGGCTTGTAAGAGTCCACAGCGTAGGTGCTCACGATGGAGGGGATGGAAGCCACTTGCATGCCGGCAGCGCCGAAAGCAATCACTACGATAACTTCCCATGGCCACTTTCGCTCCATACCAACAGCAGCGACGATATTGCCAATGTACATGATGATGACGTATGGGATCATTGCTAGAAGACGCATCTCGGGCTACAACATGTGTTAGTGGTGGTGTGCATGTTGTGAAAAGAGTTGAGGTGGCCATTTCTTACCTCACGGATACCTCCATTTCTCTTCGTTGCTCTGGCCGCTACCCAATCACTCAGCTTTCCAGAAGTGGCCAGTCCAATGATAGCTCCGATTAGAATAGCAAAGTTGAAGAATCCGATATTCTCGGAGGAAAAGTTATACGGCGGTGCAGCAAAGGCTTGAGCTTGAGTCAAGTTTAGTGTCAGGAAACTCGAACAAGACCACGAGCAAACAAAGGCAGCGAATTCGACAATTGGGAATGCGAATAACTTCCAGGGTAGCCAGAGATCGGTGGCCATGCTTTTCCAGGGATGCTCGTTGGACTGCCACAGTTTCCATTGTTGCTTCGAAGGATAGCCTTTTCCGAGAAAAGGATCGCGGTCTGCAGTTTTTGTTGCTGAGAGTTCGGGCATACCGTTATTGGCAGTTTTGATTTGTTGGATTTCAACGTCCTCGATTTGCCCGCCACCGACTTTCTCTTGCACTGGGATCGAGGAGTCGCTGGCTTCGTAGTTGCGAGTCACTGGAGAGGCGATCTCATGGGGATGAGGACGGTGGTACTTGGTCTCTGGAAAACAGAAGACAACCATGAGGAGTGATACGGCGACGAGGCCAACGTTGAGCCACCAGAATGAGCGCCAGCCAAGACGATCGGACATTACACCACAGATGATAGGACCTACCATCAACGATCCCTTATTATCATGTTAGTATTGGAGAGGTGTAAAGATAAAAAGGGTGGCGTACCATGTAAGCAGTCCAGTAAACAGTATTTTGGAAGCCGCGGTTGTGCAGGAAGAATATATCTGCAATGACTGCAGGCTGGATAGACTCAGCAGGTCCTGCACCAAGTCCATTGAGCACACAAGCACCCATGAAAGATCCATAAGTCTGAGCCTTGGCTCTCCAGATCATACTAGCCAGACAAATCAACTGACTAGCAATCAACACCACTCTGCGTCCAAAAGACGAACTTAGAGGCACCCAGATAAAGTTACTGAATCCGAGAATGAGGATAGATATGCCGGTAAATTGAATCGCATCAGCCAATGAGCAATCGAACTCTTTGATGTAGTAGCCGAAGGCAGGTGCTAGGGCCAGAGGACCAAAGCCTTGGCTGAAGGAGACAAGACTGCTTGCTGTGATCGTGAGAAACTTCCACTTTGGACTCCAGTTTAAAGGGTCTGACGGGTCCGACGACGGTTGAGGGACGAGAACGCCGTTATGACCTTTCACGAAGTGATGGCTTCCAACATCCGTCATAATCTACGGCCCGTGTGTTAGCAAGACTCTTAGTCATGCGGTAAAGAAGATAACGGACCTCTGTGCCAGGCAAGATTTCCATATGCAGCTCTTCTTCGATACGATGCAATTCTGCATCATTGTAGTTCATCTCCATCCTGACTGAAGATGGGGCCTGCCCTTGAGACTTAATTGATGTTGTATAGAACGTCGTGTTGTATGGTATATCGAGATGACACAAAAAGAGAATGAGAATTGGGTGTATGTCAAGAGACAAACTCGTTGAGGAAACAGATCTTCAGAAAGTAGCGACCAGTCCCAAACTTATGTGCTTTTTGTAGTGATAGGAGCCCCCGCATGGGGGCGTTTCTGGGGACCCCACGGCGTGGGGTACTAGGTTCAATCAAGCATTTTTGCCCAGCCAAGTGTTGGTATCTTGTCTTGCGCCAGCACTTCCGGCAGTTACTCTGATGGTCGCTTTGAGTCTAGTTATGCGGGCTGAATTGGTAAGGTTTTTGCTGACATAGTCCATTCGTTCTGCCATCTTGGAATGGGGGTAAGAGGGGATGTTGATGGATCTCGGATGTAGAGCACGGCAGTTGTGATCGAGTACGAGGGATGGGTAGAGCGCGGGGAACGCGCGTAGCGCATAGTGCTAGTTCGATATCAGGTCAACCGTTCACCTAAGTCCGCTGCGAGTTCGGGCTCTGGACCTGTGGTGCAAGGATGCGAAACCGCGAATGTTGGGTCACACAGCTGAGGACCGTGGTTTTGGTCTGGGCCACGTTGTCACGAAAATTGTACATGCTACAATATGATCGTTCTTGGATGTCTTGGTGCCAGTCTACTCAGATAGTTGACAAAGCATCTGGTGAAATGTTTCTGAGAGTCGTTAGGCATCCACCCTGTCTGGATTCCAAAGCATGATCCCGATATCAATCCGGGATCCGCTATCATGGTAAGTTTTTTGCTACATAATTATCGTAGGGTTGCTGCCGTACAGAATTCTCCTAGTTTAGGGCAGAGAGTATGCGACGACGGCAATGGCTTGAACACAGCCATACCATAACCGAGGTCATGCTTACCGACAACCGGTATCCAAGGTTATCGCTGGCCCCTTCGATTATCCACGATGCAGTGCACGATGTGCATGGTTGCGCCTTGAGAGAGTCAAAGGATATAGCATGCAAGGGTACGTAGCGATGGCCATGACCATCGATTTACTTTACCAGAAATCAAGGGACAAGGCGATGAGCTCCATCTCCTTCTCTCTGTTGTTCTGCTCTTGCTGGTCGTTCTTCCCTCGTAGTTGATCGATGTTTGATCGATGCTGGAATACCTGCCTGATGGTCTCGTTCAGACAATCTGCTTGTGCTTGGCTGGAACAGAAAGATCAAGACATAGTGCTCGTGGCGCGATGATGCCAGTCTCCCCTTGTTTGTATCGGAACAGAGCTTTAGTCAAACCAAGCGCTCGTGCAGTATGCGCAAGACCCCTGCGAGTGGACAAACCGCATTGCCACAAAGCGCTTTGATGGAAACCCGTCGTCGGGCAGATGTGATGTGAAGATTCTGGAAGATATGTGAGTCTTTGTCCAACACTTCCAGACAACACCAGATGCCTGATGAATGAAGATAGCACCATACTCATTCACCAGACATAGGTCAGCTTCATCTAGCGGGATAGACTTGAGATCTTCAAACCATCTTACGCCTGGTCTAGGTCCATATTCACCATGACGAACGCGAGCGAATCGCAAGAGCCGAACAAGGCAATCAAGACCATTATCGACCCCCCTGACGCTCACCAAGAGATGAGCACCGGCGACGATCAGGCGATCTCTGGCGCCGAGCATACGTCAATCACAGAGCCGAGATGGATCCCAGTTGAAGAACTCGCCGACTTCTACGCCAAACACAAACCTATCGGTCGCAAATACCCTGTTCAACTCCAGCTCGACTTTGACGATCTCTACGTCGACGACTCCCTCGACGCGTTCGTCGACGGTGACATGAAAGTCGGCGACAACAAGAAGGCTGCGAAGCCCAAAAGAAAGTCCGTCGGCAAGTCGACAGCCATGTCCGGTACCAAGGTCGAAGTCAAGGCAGACTCAGTTGTCCAGTCGACTACAACTACCCCAATCAAGGGAAACGGCAAGATTAAGATAAGCGATGAAGGAAGCATTGAAGAACTTGAGGAAAGCAGCGCGGAAGAGGAAGCCACAGAGAACCATCAGGTCAGGAATCACAACAGAGAGAAGTACAAGTCATGCGACCCCTGTACCTGGGCCAGGGTCAAATGTGTTCCAGGCCAGAAAACAAACAATGATGGAGACAAGATCTGTCTCAAGTGCGAGGAACGCGGCCGAGAATGTCACTTTAGCATCAAGGGCCAGCGACCTGCAAAGCCATCATGAGCAAATCGTCAGCATGTCAGCATGTCAGTATGCCAAATAACTGACCGACTGTTTACTGGTTAAGGCTCTTGCAAGATTGATGGCGTCTGGAAACAGTCAACGTTTCATAAGAGTCAAGAGAAACCAAGATTCGAGGGAAGAGAACCATGATCACTAGAGACTCAAACTTCGAGTTTCCACGAGATGACTGCAAAGTCACAATATCATCGCTGACGTTCACCAATGAAGCTGCTCTACGAAACCAAAGAGCGTGAAGACAGCCTTCCTTGTCCCTGCTTCTGGTCGAGCGGTCAAGACTTTAGAGGTAGATTTAAGCAGAGCTCTACAAATACGGGCAATGCCAGTCACCATGTTGGTGCTTGGAAACATGGACCATGAGTCTGTCATTCTCATAGATATCGTGTTCAATCAGTATGCTATTCACTCGCAAGATGACACGTGCGTCAGAAGTGCCAGATACGTGTTGTATGATGTGTTCAGGTTATGAGCGCGAGAGTTCCTGAGTCTTGCGGTGCTGGTGAGATTCATTGTAAAAACGCGTCGATGTGTGTTTGTGCCTGGTGGTCGTTCTTGGAAGCGCGACAGTCGTAAAATCAAGCGAGCAAGTTGAGACAGGCCAAAAGTCGTGGTCGTGGCTGCTTCGTGGATTCTAATTTCTGAAGCTTTCAACGTCCTGAATGCTCGCTTGTAAAAACACGAAAGGTCTATCAAAACCTTGTCGCTCTGCCTTTTTAGGAAATTTGTAGACAATAATTGCGCAGCACGAGAACAGTCGAAGAGAGCCAGTGGTCACTGTCAGATGCGATCTTCATTCTTGGGCGGTGCAGTATGGAGTACCACGTCCGCAGCTGAGAAGTCACGACGACTGACAATATATCTTGCCCGCATTGAATTTTGCTCGTCGACAAGATAGCCTGCAGACTAATCAGTCACACTGTGCGACCAAGAGAAATTGCCATATGACCTGTCAACCTTGTCGACTGCCAAAACCTTAGCGAGCTCGTTAACACTTCACGCATCGCTAAGAAACTTTCCGGACAGTCGTTGATGTTTCTCTCCAATTGTGGTATATCAAATCTTAAATATGGTTACACGTGTGGTAGACTCCGTCTTTCTGCGTCGCCTCGTGGCAGAGTGCCTGTCAAGAAAACGTTCGTATGTATTGGAATACATTCATCAATATATACTGACATCACCACATCATATGCTTGGTATCTGGAGGTCAAGGAGCGGCATCCGATTGAATCTGGTGGAAGCACACAAGGTCATGTCTTCTCGTGGACAACTTGACCTCATGAGAGATGTCGACTGCCGGAACCTTGCAGGGGTATATTGTTGACATTCGGCTTACTTTCCGGCTCTCACATGAAATCGACCGTACTCTGGCTGATGAGTCCTACGATTAGAGCTGGTTGTCGTCAGACCGAGACAGTCCTGGAAGAAGATCTTACCCCTGATTTTGCCAGCAATAGCTACCTTATGACGATCAATGTTCGAGGACGGCAGGGATGAGATATCGCGAAGGCGACATGTGAGAAGATGAATCACCATCCTGAGTCTACCATAGATCTTGATACACCTCACAAGCTTTTTGTGGAATGTTCTCAGTCGGCACTTGCACCTGTAACACATCTGTCACTCTATTTCTTCGAATAATCATTCGGCCCTCCTGTCTCATAAACAAGCAAAGCAATGGTGTGACAATCACAACGCGGCAGCCATAGAGGGTCCAAACACGGAGCCGCTCGCACCTTTCGCTTGCACATTCTGGCCGTGCGCGGCGCCATCACGGCACGTTAGTGTGGAATCTTGAGCCGTGCGTCTGGGCCGCCGCTTGGGCCTTCTGTTCCACGACGATTGGTCTGAAGTCTGTTTGCAGCTTGCAGAACGTGCGGGCTGCAGATTCTCAAA